>SNQJ01S0113816.1:0-28338 GCA_010110895.2 Picea sitchensis | reverse complement strand
GATGGGATGTGGTTTAGCAGTAAGTTGAGTGTTTACAACCATGATGATCAAAGTTCAAAACTAGGTGGGAATCCTTCCCAAAAGTTTGCAGTTAGCATGGGAGGCATTTTGAAAATTGGTAAGTTGAAGCACTCATCAATGAAAATCGAGGTTTTATAACCCAACAAGCATGCTCTTTAATTTATTGCAGTCGAAAATCACATGAGATCATTTATAAGTCAAGAGTGATTTAAACAAAAAAATGTACCCCCCATCAAAACATATAAGACAAAGACATGATTTGATGGTAAGGATGACATATATGTGAAGGTGAAACCCACTCTTAAAACAAAATATTCATGTCCCTCCATGGAGTGTCTCTATTCTGCATCTTACACTAAAGGTAGGGTTTCATCCAAGATGCAATGAAGATCTGGAATATAATGTGCAAAAAAATATCTAACTCCCATGGATGCTTGCCCCATGTGTACCAAACAAAACATGGGAAACTAAAAGAGAGGGTATGAGTGAAAAATTGATAAAATATTCATTTTAGTTTAATAACTAGAGGGGATGATGTAGTTAAATAAAGACAAACAATCTCTTTATGAGACAACAACCATTCATTATTACCTCTCTCTTCTTTATGTTGCTCCAAGGGAAAGCCAATTTTGTTGAAGTCATTTGCAATCCTATATCTTTGTTTTGTCATTTAGTGATTTATGTCTCTTTGGTATTGTCATTGAAACATATTGGTTGAATATGTTTCTTTTTTCTAAAAGCTGAAAAATGATAGTGCATGCTACAACAAAGTGGACCATTTTCGCAATTGCAGGGTTGGGAGGGTTGCAGTGTTTCCATCGTATTTTATCATGTATGAGGGTATGGGATTGTCATTTAATCAATAGAACCATAAAATCAGAATAACCAACAAAGCTAATCCAATATTTCTCATGCTTAGAAACTGTAATGCCCCGAGGATGAACCCCAATTGTATATATAAATGTAGTTTTATGTTACATATAAGCTAGTGAGATAAAGGAACAAGATCTTTGGTTTCGTTATGCACATTTTGAGTTAGTGCACGTGAATCTCACACCAAAGGAGTGTGCACAATTTAAAATGAATACAACACATAGTTTAATGTATTTAGCGTGCACCTGTGTAAGTGTGCAAGAATGGTGCATTAAAATAGGAATAGCTCCATGTATACAACGTGCATCAGTGTAAGTATGCAAGAATGGCGCACTAAAAGAATAATGCACACATTCCAGGATTCTACACACATCGAATTAGTGCAGGATTTTGGGAGGCCATAGAGCCTTTTGTATATATGTTATGTTATAATGTGCACTTGTGTAAGTCCGCAAGGGCGATGCACTAAAAGAAGAGTGCATCTGTCCCTAGAGTTCCACGCACACCAGTTTAGTACGTGATCTTTGTATTTTCGAGGCTAGTGAGCCTGGATGAAAAATGATCAGTAATGTTGTATTGAAATTGTAAATGTAATCACATGCAAATATAATGAAAACACATCACTGTGGAAGACCAACCACATAAAAGAGTATGGGGGGATAAACTCCACTAGTTGAGGTTAAGGGGACTTAAATCCAAAACAAGTATTATAATAATATTCCTTAAAGAATAAAGTATGGATATTATTTTATCCTAAGTCTGAAGGAGGAGGACAAGTGGACCCAAGGTAGTTGTCAACATGACAACTATGAAGTTGGGAACATGCATTCATATAGTTTGGTTAGTTCATTTTGGGGGGAAGATTCCATCATCATTGGATCAAGGACATAACTATGGGGGCAACCGAATTTTACTGTCACATATATATGTACGGTGGTTTTCTTGGAGGGATGGATTGAAGAGGCGAGTTGTTAGGCCCACAGGAAATAACATTCTCTCCAGGTGAGAGAATTGCAGGGAATTATTTTCCTAAGGTGCCAAACTATTACGACATGGCTCTGAGGCTTCCTGTCTGACATGTTGTTTAAGTCTTGGAAGGGAAGTGGGTAGCCGAAGTGTTGAGCAGAGAAGGGGCACACTTTCTAGGGTAAGACTGGCATGTGGGGAATGAGGGACGATAGGATGTCACTATGAATTGGCCTTGTGATGGAGTTTCCTATGATTGAGTCACATGTGATTGAGTTACCTGTGACTGATTTTCCTGTTGTTTTGGACACTTTAGCCTGGTTAGGAAACCTTACCCAGCTGGATTTTAGCCCTAGCTCCAGGGTGATCCACTGCTGAGAATTATGAGCAATGTAGTATAAGGTTGGGTGGAATGTGGAAGGTCTACACACAGTTGGTGTCATTTAATCAAAGATAAGTGTCCATTGTGTGTTAAATCATGTGTTATGCATTTTCTTTCATGTTTTTATCATGTTTATGTTGCATATATATTTATGATATGAGTGTAAATAGTTGTGTATTGTAGAGTATTTATATTTTTTAATTAGTATCAGAGTAATTTTTTTGAGTTGTTGGTATTGGAGATATTACAATGTGGTATCGGAGTTGAAAATTTTTAAGTGGCATAGCCCAGCAGGTGGCTAGGTATGTTACAAAGTTGTATCAGAGGTATGTTACAAAGTGGTATCAAAATTATGTTACAAAGTGGTATCAGAGCCCAGTTTTCAACAGTAAGCCTGGATGGGCCGAATTTGCATAATGCCGAATCAAATTCTCATAGATAATTGAATTTAAAAGTGGCTAAATTCCAAGTTATAGTGCATCTATGATGGAAATTAGAAGTAATTGAGTGGAATTGGGTAAAAGCCCAAATTTCCTTTGTTAAATTCATGGAGGATTTGGGGAAATTTGGTTAAGTGATGAGATATCCTTAATTTTAATCCTTGTTTAAGAAAATTCATACAATAATTGGTCGAATTTGAGGTTACAGGGAAGCCATGACAGATTGAGTGGAATTGGTTGAGTGAAATTCTCAATTCATGAATGAATCGAAAAACTCGCACTAGGAATATCACCCAGCAATGCACACACAAATTTGTTGTTGTGGAGGCTAAATTTGGGTATATTGGAGTGAAATTGAACAAATTGCATGGTTGCAAAATGTTCAAGGTGGAAATTTGGTGAAAATTGAGAAAAAGCCCCAATTTCCGCATGAAAAAAATTATGGAAAATCAGTTAAGCATCAAAAATATTGTGAATGCTAAGTAGTAGTGATGCGCAGAAAATAATGGTACATGGGGTATTTACACTAAATATTGGCACTGCGTTGTGTATAATGGGTGGCGTGCATAGAATATGGATTCTCGAAAAAGGGCGCTAAATTTTAGCCTCGCAGGGTGCATAGCTTGTGGCACACGAATAATAATGTGATGCGACAGATGTGCACTTGGAATGTCGACATAGAACAGTTCCAATTGGTTGGTGCATGTACAACACTGGCATGTAGTGCGTACATGTTGAATATTCACACCGCATTAAGGTATAATTATTGGTGTGTGACACACAAGTGTGCTCAGTAGATATCGATGCGCGATAGCATATTGGTGTGCAAGGAGTATTAGCACGCAGTGTGAACATACTAAACCTTGTCATTGTGTGGTGTGGTGCTTGCAGTGTGCGTAGAGTATTGGTGTGTGACACAAAAAAATTCTCAGTAGAGATTGGTGCGCGACAGAAAGTATGCACATTGGATATAGGTGCATGACACATGCACTACACTTTAGCGTTGCGTGTGTAAATCTTGTGCATGCTAAATAAGGATTTATAATTGAGAAGTAGTGCTTGTGAAATCGATTGGGCAGTTAATTTCATAAGAAATCAGAAGGAGGAATTTCGATGCATTATGGAAGCACAATTGTACATAATTTCATGAATTTGTTAAATGGTTTATCCTAACAAATTTTTTTCGCTGCACATTTTGTAGAGTTAACAACCTTTAGATCATAATAGGATCAACACAAGTTTAGAATTATGGAATATGTGCAGGGAGTTTACAGAAGAGATCAGAGGAATGTATGTCAATATGGGTAATGAAGGTACAAATTCAAATTGACATGGAGAAGGTAAGGAAGGAAGCATGAACTTGGTAGAAACCATACAAATTTTTCAAAAAGATGTCATGAGTTATAAAACTAATAATGAGAAGCTTATGAAAGCCAAGGAGCAGTAGGAAGACTTCAACATCAAGATAATGTAGAGTTTGGACATAATAGAAAATAATATGGATAAGGAGATTGAGTCAAGTAGATCAGGGAGCCATAAGTCTCATGATAATATGAGAAGAACGAGAAGTGTTGGCAAGCATCACCATTACTCTCCAAGGAATTCAACTAGGAAAGCACATAGTAGTTCAAGTCCATCCCCTGTCAGGAAACATAAGAAGAGGTCTAGGGTGGATGAGCTACAGGGAGAAATGAACAAAATCAAGACTCCTACTTTTGATGGTGAACACAATAAGGACTAGGATGCAGAGCCATGGCTACTAAACATGAGGAAGTATTTTCAGTTGCATAATTACTCCTCACAGGCAAAATATAGAATTGTTATTTATCAACTCAAGCGAAAAACATCAATGTGGTGGGACCAATTTGTGCAAGTAAAACACATTTATGAGAAGAAGTTTATTTGGAGGGAATTCAAGAGGTATTTTCAAAGGAAATACTTGACTACAAGATGTTATGATAAGAAAATGAAGGAATTATTTGAACTCAAGATTGGGAGTATGACCATAGAAGAATATGAAAGGAGGTTTTTAGAACTATTGAAATATGTTTCCTTCATCAAGGATGAGAAAGTTAATATTCAGAGATATTTAAGTGGGTTGTCATCATTTATCAGTGACGAGATATTATACGATGATCCCCAAACATTGGAGGAAACTATTAAAAGGGATAAGTACCTTTATGATCAACAAAAAGATAGAGAAAATTACCAAAAATCTTGGGAAGACAAGAAGAAAAGCAAGATGGATCAGAGGAAGAAGGGAAATAAACCACCATTCTTCAGAAATAACTCTCAAGGACAACCAAATTCTAAGGAATACATAATGAAAGAGACATTGGGGCAAAGACCAAGGAAACCACTTATTCAATATTGGGGTTGTAAGGGAGATCATATGTATAGAGATTTCCCTCACAAAAGTGAAAAAGTGAGGATTGTTCACAATGTACAACAAGTTGAAACAATGGAGGACATGGGAAGAAATGTACCTAAGATCTATGCAACCCTTGACAACAAGCAAGCTAAGTTTCAATAACATATGATTGAAGTGGAAGGTAATATCAACAATCAAACCATTGCTATTTTCATTGATTCATGAGCTAGTCACAGTTATTTAGATCTTAAGATGGTGGAAATATTTCATTTTCCAAGAAGCAAGCTTGGAAAATATTGGTTGGTGCAACTAGTTACCAGAGCTAAAAGAAAAAATAATGAGATGGTTAAGGCATGTCCAATAGACATGAATGTACTGAGCACTAGGGCATATTTGAATATCATACCTTTGGATTCCTACGACTACCTAATTGATATGGATTGGTTGGAGAAACACCACGTTGTCTTAGACTATTATAATAAAGAATTTACTTGCTTGGATGAGAAAGGAAACTTAAGGACAATACAAAGAATTCCCGGAGCAGTAACTGTCAGAGAAGTTTCAACCTTGCAGTTGAAGAAGAGTTACAGGAAGGGGTGTCAAATATTTGCAGCACACATGGAAGAGACACCTAAAAATAAGGTGCCAAATATTGAAGATTATGCAATCCTAAAATTTTTTGAAGATGTATTTAAAGAAATACCAAGATTTCCATCTAAAAGAGATATTGATTTCTCCATCAATCCTATTCCTGGAGTAGATCTAGTATCTAAGACCCCTTACAGGATGATTACTCCAAAACTGAAGGAATTACAAATGCAACTTGAAGAGATTCTGAAGAAGGGGTATTTACGCCCAAGTGTATCACCTTGGGGTTCTCTAGTATTGTTTGTGAAGAAAAAGGATGGAACTTTGAGACTTTGCATTGACTTCAGGTAGTTGAACAAGGTAACTGTGAAGAACAAGTATCCTTTGCCTAGGATAGATGATCTCTTTGATCAGTTTAAAAATGAAAAAATATTCTCGAATATTGATCTCAGGATAGGCTTATCAGGTAAGAATTAAAGAGTAAGACATCAATAAGACTGCCTTCAGAACAAGGTATGGCCATTGTGAGTTCATAGTGGTTCCATTTGTGTTAACGAATGCACTAGTTTTCTTCATGTGTCTCATGAATGGTATATTCAGGAACTACTTGGATAAGTTTGTCATTTTCTTCTTGGATGATATTTTGATATTTTCTAATTCTAAAGAAGATCATCAGCAACACTTGAGAATGGTGTTATAGGTATTGAGGGAGCATCAGTTGTATGCCAAATTAGGCAAGTGCTCATTTTACCAGAAGCAAATTCATTATTTGAGCCATATCCTTTCATAGGAAGGAATAACAATAGATCTAGAAAGATAAAGGCCATTGAAGGATGGCCAACACCAAGGAATGTACCAAAGGTGAGATAATTCATGGGCCTTGCAGGTTACTATAGAAGATTTATTGGAGGATTCTCAAGGATTGTACACCCAATCACTTCTTTACAGAAGAAAGGTGTAAATTTTGAGTGGACATTGGATTGTGAAAGGAGTTTCAAACACTTGAAGAATTTATTAACAAGTGCTCCAATACTAAATATTGTGGATCCAAATGAAGATTGCATGGTATGCACTAATGAATGTAAAGAAGGACTTGGCAGAGTCCTAAGTTGGAATGGGTATGTGGTGTGTTATGAATCCAGGAAATTGAAGGAGCATGAAAGGCACTATGCAACTCACGATTTGGAGTTGGAAGCCATAGTGCATTCCTAGAATATGTGGAGGCACTACCTCATGGGAAAAATATTTGAATTAAGGACATACCATAGTGGTCTGAAATATTTGTTTGGAAAACCAACTTTTAATGTCAGGAAAAGAAGGTGGTTAGATTTCCTCAGTGAATATGATTTCAATATAAAACATATCAAAGGTAAAGAGAACAAGGTGGTTGATGCACTCAACAAGAGGGTGCATGAGATGCATTCTACAACCATTAGCATGTACTAATAAAATTTGAAATATAGAATTCTAGAGGTTGCAAAATCATTTTAGAAATACATGGAGGTAAGGGGAAAACTTCAGGAAGGTAATTCACAATAGAAATTTGAATACTATAAGCTAGAAAATGATGAAATACTCATGTACAGGGGCATAATTTATGTGCCAAATTCTCAGGAATTGAAGATTTTGATATTGGAAGAAATGCATAATGTGCCTTATGCTAGACACCTAGGTTAGCAGAAAAATATTGCAGATGTCAAGAGCCAAAAATTTTGGTCATACATGAAGAAAGAATTTGTTGATTTTATTGCCGGGTGTTTGGAATGACAAAAGGTCAAGGCTAAGCATAGGCACCCAACTAGTTTGTTGCATACATTGCCCATCCTTGAGTGGAAATGGGAAGTTGTAACAATGGATTTTATCACAAAACTACCCATAACTAGAGAGCAACATGATTCGATCATGGTAGTGGTTGATACACTTACCAAAGATACCCATTTATTCCAGTAAAACTCACTCACAAGGCAAATAACATAACTTATATTTATCTGAAATAAATAGCTTAATTACATGGAATTCCCAAGACAATTGTTTCTGACATAGATCCAAAATTTACATCAAATTTTTGGAAATGATTATTCAATGGATTTGGAACAAATTTTCACTTTAGCACATCTTACCATCCAAAGTCAGATGGGTAGACATAAAGGGTGAATCAGGTAATAGAAGATATGGTAAGTATGTATGTGATGGATAAACCATCCAAATGGGAGGATTATTTTCACTTGGTATAATTTGCTTACAACAATGGGTACCAAGCATCCCTAAAGATGAGCCCATTTGAGGCACTTTATGGAAGAAAATGCAACACACTAGTGAGATGGGACAACCCAGCAGACCGCGTAGTGGTTGGGCCAGAACTACTTAAATAAATGGAAGAGAAGATGATGAAAATAAAACAAAATTTAAATTTCTCATACCATAGGTGATTCTGAAGAAATATTTTCAAGAGAAGGTGATTTTGAAGAAATGTTTTCAAATTTCTCATACCACATCTTCATTTTCCACAAGAATATTAAGTAAACATATAAGGGAACTCATCTTGTGTCTTTCAAAAATGTAAGCAACTATGAGTTCTCTACTTTGATAAAGTATAAAAAATAAATGATGATTGATTTCATGGTTCAATTGAAATTTGATATTATTGTGTGTAGATATTTTTATTCTATAGGATATATAGAGTTTAGATTTACAAAATAGGATTCAAGACCACAATATCTAATGGTTTGACCTCTAGCCCATCTTTACCTACTATATTTATTGTTGCTCTGTAGTGAGTAAAGATAGATGTTCATTCATCTCCCTAACATGAGATTCTGGAACTAACTAGCAAAAGCAAGAAAAATGTTGTTCAAATGGCCTCAAACAAATCACCAAGCCCATGCTAAAAATCAAAATGTGAAATGTTGTCATATGTGCAAGAAATCATTTAGGATAGCATAGTTTTAGCACTTCACTTCATTACATTGACTTTGTAGACAAACTGTAAACTATGTCATAAAAATATATGTTTATTTTAATCTATTTATTTCAAAGAGAGATACAATTGGTTAAAAAATACAAGAATATGTAGTTCAAGTTGCAAGCTACTTGCTTAATTCTCAAGCAGTGTTTACTTTCATGCCAGAAATGTAAATTATTTTTAATCAAAAAAGAGAGAGGCAAGAATTACAAAGTGTTGTTGCATCCAATGAAGTCAATAATTAAAGTGATGGAGAGACACAAAACTATGAAATAAAAATTAGCAAAAACAAATAGAGGTTTAACCTTGTTTTATGATGTTCTAAATGTTTGTAAATATAACTAGAAAATATGCAACTTAATCTTTATTCATACTGGGACAACATGGGAGAATACTAAGTTGAACTAAAATCACAATTAAGGTAAAAATAGAATCCGGTATGTCAAATAAACATATCTTCAATATAATTTGAGCCCCTCTTAAAGGGTATATATGTTGTCCTGGTCCATACAAATTTTCCTTTCCAAATTTTTTTTTTGCAAAGGAACTTTCTTACCCTTCCTTGAGATAAAATGTCCATAGTATTATAAATTACCCCAACTGGGGAAGGACAAATTGGTTGCATCAGTATAACTAGATTTCCCATAAAAAAAAATTATAATAAAACAAGGATAACAATTATAAAAGGTTGTCTCATCCACCTATGCAAACCAATTTAATTTAAAAGGAGAAATTAAAGATCTTTACTTTTGGGGAGATCAGCCTTAGTTTTTGCCTCTTGTACTAGTGATCATGTTGTTCCCTTGCATACACCATGTGGATTTTGTAAAGGGGAGTTCTGTCCGATATGTTAGTTATGTTTTTTGAGTCCATGTTTCTCCCCAGTAGATTTTATAAGGGGAAATTTTCCAGTAGTCTCGCTTTCTAGTTTCGGGTTTTTTGGTTACAGGGTGTTATAGTTTTATGTCTTCACCTTGGGTCCATGATGTTACGTTTTACATTTTTTGGAATATTCTCCTCTATATCTACATGTAAATTTTTGTTTTATTAATAAATATATGAGACATATTTCAAAAGAAGAAAAGAAAAACTTAAAAATGGAAATAGATACACTCAAAGAGAGAGATGCCCAATGCCCGCAGATTAGAATAAAAAGAAAGATCATACCCATTAAACATAGAAATTCACATCAAGGCAACAAAAATGTGAAAAAAGATCTCCCCATGAGTGCCTACAGGATCCCCACTAATAACAAAAAAATTTCAACTTGAGTGCATCTTACATTGTCCCCATATGGAGGAAATAACCAAGACAAATGCACATGAAATCAAGGAAAGATAGACAATTGAATGCTAAATACAGTTTGTCCAAGAATATGGAATTTTCATGTTTACTATGCAATTGATAGGGATAGAAGCTATAAATGAAGAAGATTTTTAGATTTGTTGAGAGATATAAATGAAGAATAAATAGAGCACCCATCAAACTCTCTATAATTATTAGATATAATTGTTTGTATAATATGTACAAAAAACTTGAAAGAAAGAGATATTAAGCCCCTTCACAGAGGGTAAGACTTCTCAATTAGTTAACTATATGGGCAAAAATTGTAGAATACTGAGAAAACAATAAAATAAAACAATGAAAATGACTTTTCAAAACCCAACAAAAAGTTCATAAGCATTTACAAATACAGTGTAAATACTAACGAGAGATCCTCCTTGACTCTAACAAGAAATTTCCAAAATGAAAAGTATGTAAATCAATATATATTTTTTCGTTTTCACAGTAGTTCAAGTAGAGAATAAAACATCGCTTTCAACAAATTGGAAAGAGAAAAAATCCTAAAAGTTTTTTCTTTTTAGGTTTTTAATTTGAGCTTAGGAAGCTCAAGGTTCAAACACAACCCCAATTTATTAGGAATCCATATTCACACGGTCTCTTGGGAGATCTGCACTGGTTGTTTTCTTATCACCACAGTCTATCCTAATAGGGAGCATATTGGGCCTGGCCTATATAGTGTAAACTATTTTTTCAATTTAGGGATTGATTCAACAAAAAAAAGAAAAATATATCACCATCAAATTTATAATTGAAGAAATAAAAATTACATTCATTCAAATCCTTAGGCTACTCAAATTTACAAATTGTATGATCTAAATATAGCTTTGCTCAATTTTACAATGTATGATCTAAATATATCTTTGTTGAGTAAAGAAATGTAATAAATAATAACTCCCCATCATTGAACAATCACGACGTCCTTCTAAAGGACTGGGAGAGATTTCCTATATGCCTATGGACTTAGTTTCATCCCTGGTCATGTCCTTGACATGACTGTGCCTATGGACTTTCTTCAGCATGTCAAATTTTTGGACCGTAAGATGTTGATCACTTGCTTGTTTGTTCATGGACGGGATTGTAATTTTTTTGTTGTACGAGATCATAACTTTTATGGGGCTCTAATATTTTCCTCCATGGTAAGAGGGTTGGTTTCTTGTGATCTCCCACATTCTTATTATGTCCATGAGCTTATGTTGTTGGATCCACATAGTGTCTAAGGTGTCTCTATCCAAAATTCTAGTGACAAAAAGATTGAAATTACTTAGGTAACATCTAAGGGCCACCTCCAGTGGGTTTTCGAATAGATTTTCAAGTGTCGTGTAGTGTTGGCTGAGACACCGAAGATATCCAAAGAATGGCATATATCTTTTCAAATCCTCCAGTTAATTCAACGTATTTCCATTCTTGAATTTTCTTGGTGCATCAAATTGTGAGAGCACGGTGCTTAGCAGTTGATCAAATTTCCTCTGGTTCATGGACCGGATTAAGACTCTGTTATTTATTTCTTTGTTGTTTCTTGTGGTATGTCGCATTCTTTTACGACCCATGTGTTTTCATTATTGATTGTGTGTTTTCATTGATGGAAACATGAGTAAAAAATTTACAGTAATCAGAGTGAAGGGAAGATCACCTTGGGGCAGAGGAAGATCACCTTGGGGAATAATAATATTGTGATCATTTTTTATCATGATAGGATCGACAAATGATCCTATGTTCCTAAAGCTCAGGAGAGATAGCAGGGAGATTCTACAAAAAATACGCACGCATAATCAGAGCATGGAAAGGATGAAGGAAATATCAGAAGGTAGAACGCATTACAGAAGTACTATCAGGATTGAAATCCCCACAGTAAAATCCAAAAGAATCAAGGAAGAATATTTTCCATGAAGTAGTCCTCAAGAAAATCCTGGATCGTCAGATCATGCAGAAGCCAGAGCCTACACAAAATAATCCCTTGTAAAGGATTGAGTTACAGGAGTTGTTCATTCTCAGTTCAGGAAATATATGGGTCGTTAGATCAAGATCATACCTTAAATTAAATCTCAACCATCGATGATGGAGTGGAATGATAGGATAAGTGGGGCCAAAAGCACAAAGTATCGAAGTAAATAATGATCGTTCGATAGTAAGGTAAATCAACGGCTTGTGGATTATTTGGGGTCAAGAAGGAGCACACCAGATAACGACAAAGTGGGCCTGAAGTAGGATTAGACCAATGGTGGAGATTAACTTAGGATGATCTTGATTGATGAATTATAAAGGTAACACGTGGTGACTGTTAATTGGTGTTTGTAGGAAAGTGTTCGGAGTCCAATGGAGAAGATTTGTTTTAACACTCCAAAATCAGAGTATTGAAACAAAATATTCCTCATCGATACCTTTTATTTGATGTTCAGAAAGGATGTAACATGTGGCAAATATTAATTGGTGTTCGGAGGAAAGTATTAGGAGTCTAGTGGAGAAGAGTTGTTTTAACACACCGAAATCAGAGTATCAAAACAAAATATTCCATTCGATACCATTAGTTCGGAGAGCTAAAGAATGTGGAAGTGCATCCCTACGAAGACAAAGAATCAAAGAATATTCCATTCAATTCCATATGTTTGAAGAGATGAATAATCTGGAAGTGACATCCCTCTGAAGACAAAGAATCGAATAAAATTCCATTCGATACCATTCATTCAGAGAGCTAAAGAAAGTGGAAGTGGCATGCCTCTGAAGCTAAGATGAGACACGTAGTAATACAAAGACAAAATGTGTCCCAATCAACTGATGAAAAGTGTCAAAATTCATATGGCACATAAGGCCTATGAAATTCATGAATCAAGGTGACACATGGCATCCCTCATCCAGTGCCATGTCAACAATGATGCCAGCAAGCCACATCACTCTGGGGGAATTGAAAAAAATTAAAAGTACTGAAGTCCCAGAGTCCAGGACTACCAAAGATCTGGAATGAATAAGAGTCATCCATCTCAATTCAAGATTAATTCATGATCGTTGGATTAGTCAATGTGACCAAACAAGTATGAGGAAATCCAATCGTTGAAAAAAAAGGAGTCCTGGAGTACCGAATCCCTGAGATAAGATTTGATCGTCCATTGAGGAGGAAGATCCACAGTCAAGATCCAAAAGTATGTAGTGGGAATGCCATTAAAGAAACACCTTGTTGATTTTGTGTGGACCTTTAACTCAAGCACAGATTAATTCATAATCATTTGATCTACTAGTAAATCGAGTATACAGACTTTGGCGAAATTTACTCTGAGAGAGTTGGAAGATTGCAAAGGTGGAAATATCGAAGGTCAGAGTACTGGAGGACTTGGTTCCAACACTGGTTTCATGATAAGGTAAAGAAGGAGCACAAAAGGGTCTAGTATTAAATAATCCCTCGGAAATTTGAATAGGTCCCATGTAGGAGAATAAGGGCAAAAAGAGAAAGCGCTAACATAACAAATCTCAAATATGATATGATAAGAAGAACACCATAAAAATACAAAGAGTTGGTAAAAGCTCAAATATGATATGTTGGATAACTGAGGACGTCTAAGAAGCATAAGAATGAAATAAAGAGGCATTAGATCAAGTTAAAAGATATCGATACATATCTTTGATTGATTTATGAAAATCTTTCTTACTAAATTGAAAATATTTCACAATAATACGTGAATAATAATAGAGGAAGATATTAATTCTAAATTAAAAGACAAAAATTATTATTGTTAATTTAAATGAAGAGGTGCAATGGTTCAAACAAAGGGACACAATGCTTCAAAGCTCACACCATTTGGAAGACTATATAAGTAAGAAAAGAATGGTGAAGAAGAAGTGTCTCTGCAGTCCAGATCAGAAGATCAAAGCAGAAGCAAAGTCCAAGAAGGAAAGATGAAGATACTTATGCAGTGAGGGTGGAAGGGAGGAGCAAGGAAGGATTCATATCCTTTACTAAGTGTGAAAACAAGGGAGTTGGTGCTTCCTAGGGTTGGTTCCCTAAAACAAGGGAGTTGGTGCTTCCTAGGGTTGGTTCCCTAAAACAATGGAGTTGGTTCTTCCTAGGGTTGATTCCCTAAAACAAAAGAGTTGGTCCCCTAAAACAAGGGAGTCAGTGATTCCTAGGGTTGGTGCCCTAAAATAAGGGAGTTGGTGCTTCCTAGGGTTGGTGCCCTGAAGAAGGGGATTTTTGTCTCCAAGAGTTGGTTCTCAAAAGAGGATTGGTGTCCTTGACAAACACAAATTATTCTTTATAAACTTTGTAATTCTTGTTGAAGTATACTTATATAATTTATTTTTAAATACAAAGTCCATTGTTGATATATAGTGATGATAAGTATAATAACAAAGTAATTATTAATTGTTTAAAAAGGTAATATTGATTCACTCCCCCCTCTCGGTATTTCCAACAATTGGTATCAAATAAAGTTCCTTCAACACAATCTAATAAACTGGAAGGTAGATCCTAAAAGAATGGATCATCAAGAAGGTATGTCTTCCAACAAAGCACCATTGTTTAAAGGAGATGATTATGCTCTCTGGAAAATAAGAATGAAAAGATACCTATTGGCTCTTGGTTTTGATGTTTGGAAATCTGTATTAGATGGTTACACTGCACCAGCTACTCCACCCACATATACTGTAGGAAAGAAGATAGAAAGGTAAATAATGATCGTTTGATAGCAAGGTAAAACAACAGTTTCTGGATTATTTAGGGTCGAGAAGGAGAACACCAGATAAATGCAAAGTGGTTCTGGAGTAGGATTAGACCAACATTGGAGATTAACTCAGGTTGATCATGATTGATGAATCAGAAAGGTAACACATGGCTACTATTAATTGGAGTTTGGAGGAAATTTCTCAGAGTCTAGTGGATAAGAGTTGTTTAAACACTCCAAAATCGGAGTATTGAAATAGAATATTCCTTATCGATACCCTTTATTTGATGTCCAAAAAGGTCGTAACACGTGGCAACTAGTAATTGGTGTTCAAAGTCTAGTGGAGAAGACTTGTTTTAACAATCTGAAATCAAAGTATTGAAGCATAATATTCCTCATTGATACCCTTTATACGATGTCCAGAAAGGTCGTAACATGTGGTGAATATTAATTGGTGTTCGGAGGAAAGTGTTCAGAGTCTAGTGGAGAAGAGTTGCTATAACACTCTGAAATCATATTATTGAAAAATAATATTCCATTTGATACCATCCATTCAGAGAGACAAATAATGTGGAAGTGACATCCCTCCGAAGAAAAAGAATCAAAGAATATTCCATTTGATACCATCCGTTCAGAGAGGTGAAGAATGTGGAAGTGGCATCCCTCCGAAGGAAAAGAATCGAAGAATATTCCATTCAATACCATCTTTTCAGACAACTGAATAAAGTGGAATTGGTATCCCTCTGAAGACAAAGAATCAAAGAATATTCCTTTTGAAGTTAGGATGATACACATAGTAAGAAAAATAAAAAACATGGCCCAATCAATTGATGACAAGTGTCAAAATTCATATGGCACATAAGGTCTACGAAAGTCATGAATCAAGGTGACATGTGGCAGCCCTCAAACGAGTGCCACATCAATAATTATGCCAACAAGCCATGTCACTCTAAGGGAATTGAACAATCTTAAAAGTACCGAAGTCTTGGATTCTAGGAATATCGAAGCTCTGAAATGAATAAGAGTATTCTATCTCAATGCAATATTAAGTAGTGATCGTTGGATTAGTCAAATGTAACCAAATAAGTACGAGGAGATCCAGTCATCAAACAAAAAGGAGTCCTAGAGTACCGAAGCCCCGAGATAATATTTGATCGTCCATCGAGGAGTAAGATCCACTGTCAAGATCCAAAAGTGCGCAATGGTAAGGCCATTAACAAAACACATTGTTGAGTTTGTGCAGACCGTCCACTCAACCACAGATTAAGTCAAAACCGTTCGATCTACTAGTAAATCGAGTATACACACTTCGGTAAAATTTACTCTGAGAGAGTTGGAAGATTGCAAAGGCAGAAATACCAAAGGTCGAAGTATCAGAGGACTTGGTCCCATCATCGGTCATGTGATAAGGTAAAGAAGGAGCGCAAAAAGGTCTAGTATTAAATAAGCCCTTGGAAATTTGAATACAGTTCCATGTAGGATAATAAGGGAGAAAAGAGAAAGCTCTAATAGAACAACACTTGGAATGAATAAGCTTGTGGTTTTGATCCTGCAGTCACAATAAAGGAAAGATAAAGTGCTTGGGGTTTAACTTTGTTTCCTGTAGGAAACTCAAGAATAACACCATAACAACAGAGAGAGATGGTAAAAGGTAAAATATGATATGTTGGAGAACTGAGGATGCAATAGAAGCATAAGAATGAAATAAAGAGGGATGGGATCGAGTTAAAAGAAATCGATCCATACCTTTGATCGATTTATGAAAGTCCCTCTTACTAAATTGAAAATATTTCATGATAATATGTGAATAATAATAGAGGAATATATTAATTCTAAATTTAAAAACAAAAATTATTATTGTTAATTTAAATGAAGAGGTGTAGTGGTTAAAACAAAGGGACACAATGCTTCAAATATCACACCAGTTGGAAGACTGTATAAGCAATAAAAGAATGGTGAATAAGAGGTGTCTATGTAATCCAGATCAAGAGATCAAAGAAGAAGCAGAGTCCAAGAAAGAAAGTTGAATTTACTTATGCAATGAGGGTGGAAGGGAGGAGTAAGAAAGGATTCATATCCTTTACTAAGTAAATCATGAAAACAAGGGAGTTGGTGCTTCCTAGGGCTGGTTCCCTAAAGCAAGGGTGTTGGTGCTTCCTAGGGTTGATTCCCTAAAACAAGGGAGTTGGTGCTTCCTAGGGTTGATGCCCTAAAACAAGGGAGTTGATGCTTCTAGGGTTGGTTCCCTAAAACAAGGGAGTTGGTGCTTCCTAGGGTTGGTGCCCTAAAATAAGGGAGTTGGTGCTTCCTAGGGTTGGTTCCCTGAAGAAGGGGATTTGTGTCTATAAGATTTGGTGCTCTAAAGAGGTTGGGTGTCCTTCACAAACATAGATTATTCTTTATAAACTTTGTAATGCTTGTTGAAGTATACTTATATAAATTATTTTTAAATGCAAAGTCCATTGTTGATTTATAGTGATGATAAATAGAATAACTAAGTAGTTACTAATTGTTTAAAAAGGTAATAGTGATTCACCCCCCACTCTCAGTATTTCCAACACCATGTGCTTCCATTGCTTGATCCAGAGAGTGTCCAAAGTGGCTTTGTCGAAAATTCCAGTGACAGACAACATGGAGTTACACTGGACCTAGAACTGTCTTTGTTTCCCATCATTTCCATGGAAATCCATATCTTTGTTAGATTAAAACAATCTTCTACTCCATTAAATAATTCTTCGCTCAGTCTAAACAATTCCACATAAAGAAATGACCATCATGCAGACTGGGTCTGGGCAGCGCTGACAACTAGAGACTCTAAATTTGGTGGAGTCAAAATTTGGTGAAGAAAATGGTGTTGTCAAAATTTGGCCTCCATGCTCGAAGTAAACTAGAGACTCTGATATTTGACATTTCACTCCATGTACATATTTGGTTAAGCTTCTACATCAATGCTAGTAAAAATAATGGAGTTTTAACTGTCATGTTGTTTTGGATTTATAACAGAAACTCACGACATGAAATGCGAGGAACGACCTTACTATGTTGTTTTTCATTCTTATTCCACAATCGAGCAAAATGATATGGTACATTTTTATTATTATCAATGTAAGGGAATTTGAAATTTGTGTAGTGTGATTGATTTCTAGGCGTCAGAATGAATATGCGATGGACTGGTAATGGATAATGCATGTTCGTTATTTTAATGATTAAATGGTTATGTTGTTTATGTATTTCTTTGACCAATATATATATATATATATATATATATATATAATTTAAGTGTAAAATTAATCACGAGTTGATTTATGGTTTAAATATAATATTATAAACATATTATAAAAGGGTTATAATATTAAAATGACCAGTATGAAAACTTTAAAAGATGTATTGAAAATTCAATATGGAAAATGTTAGCTAGAATGTAGAGACTAAGTTTTTTTTTATTGTCAAATATGGAATACAATATGGAAACTACCATCTCATAGGTAATCATGGACCATATCTGATCTGGATTACTTTTGGCATGAAATGAGATCGGAGATATAATAAAGAAATGCACAGAGATATCACAGATATTAAATAATATAACATAAATGTATCAGAGATGCAACCATAAACACATATATACAGTAATACACAATTTCTATTAATGAAATAAATGTACAGAGACTGTAAAAATACAGAGTGAAAATAAATGTACGTAGACTGTAAAAATACAGAGAAAGACCACTAGAATGGTGGCATCTTATCTCCAGAAGAGATGTGACGGCTTACTCAAGATTCAAGTAAGAAGATGATTACAATGAGGCTCTAAGGAATTTCTTTACAATAAGCAGGAATGTCAAAACCCTAGACCTCAAAAACCTATCCCTAGGAGATGAAGCCAAAAGTCATGTGGGCCCCGCTTGGGTAAGGCAGTACATCAACTTCTGGTCAACTTTGCATAATGAGATCTTCATTTTAAACGCAGGATATCTCGCTAAAGGTATCGTCGAGATATTCATTTTGGGGATCACTATTCCTTAGACTATAATTGAGAACCTATATCTCTAAGAACCTTCATTTGGGCCCCTCAAAATGGGTCCGTAAGTTAAAACTGCTAAAACTAGTAAATTCCCCAAAATTGCCAAAAAATTGTTTTGAGTTAGTTCTAAAAAGGTGGCCACAAACATATCCACCTTTGGATCAATCCTCCTCCTTAGGAATCAATTATATCCATTTCATTGATTTCTACCGTGGGAGAGGGAAAGTGTTTGTTGAATCCTCGTGATCTTGGTGAGTTGCTTGCCTTGTTGAGACGTCGCACTACTCAATGGTGGAAGTCTATTATGAACCCGTTGAGGTTGAGGTTGTTCAATGTAAGTCGAAGCATGAGAGGATGGTGTGCAGAAGAATGTTTGGCGCTTTGTTGAAACCTTGTTGACCTGATTCTTTTGGATAGAAGGTTCTTGGGTGAGGCTGTAGTGTCCAACGTCCTTTTGTTCCCCTTTCGAACGTAGACAGAAGAAGTCAATTTTGGCAAGATGATATACTACCTTATACAAATTTTTGGTGGAATAGTAGTCGGAACTACCTGTATCTATAGGAGATGACCCCCAAAGTAACAATGACATCAAGGAGGTCGAGACTCATAAAACATCATGGCACTTCCACATATATGGTTACCCAAGAGAACATCACAGACATCCAATGAAGCAAATATCACATATCACCTCATCCTTGAAGGGATGGATACCATATGACACACCCGATCACCGGGTCGACACAAGATCTCGCCCTTGGCAAAGCCACCCAATGTTGTATAATCAAGGTGTGGTGTTGTCAATAATCCCAACCGCTTGATCAATTCTCTACCGAGATGAGGTTCTTCCGGCTTCCTCTATCAATAATAATAAAATGTATGTCCCCTTCACCCACATTTGTGAATGAAAAAGGCGCCCCCTTCAATATCGCTATTCCTTCGTGTTGAATTGTTGCAGCCTTTGACAATATGTAATCAAGGTCAATGGTTTCTCCTTTACTAGTATTTTCATAATCAAATTAACTGGTTTACCTTGTCTTTGATCTCGCCACCAATGACTATTTTGAGTGAGATTCATCAATGTTGTTCCAATGGATTTTGTAGAAACTACACCATTTTTGGTGTCCTTCTTTGTCTCTCCGTGACTTCTTTCCTATGTCTTCATTGGTTTTCGGGAGACTGCTTGTTAGGGTCATCTTTGTCATACTTTGTTGTTGTAGATTTGCATACCTAAACTCCCATTTGTTCGGTGCTTAAATTTCTTCTCATAATTTTAACAACATATCCATAGTAAATTAATGAGTGATGATGTCCAAATCCATTTCGGGCCTTGATGTCCGTAGAGCCCCACGGTATTTCAAACCAAATGTCAAGTATTTTACACCCATATTGGTATGCTATGAAAGGTACAGAATTCTGGCACTACTTGGTCCCTCTCTTTACCTAGTGTGGTCCATCTCATGTACCGGTCCCCATACTGCCAATAGGGTAGCTAATGTTCTTTTACTGCATTCACAAAAAATCCCAAGTGGGATTGACCCTATATATTCTAGACTCCACTGTGGAACTTTTCTCCTAGTAAGTTTCCCACCAATGTTTGACATGAGGGAGAGATTTAAGGGAGTGTGAAGGTGATCGCTTTGTCGTAAAAAATTATGAACAGAGAAATAACCTCTAGCGAACTTAACCATTCTTCTAGGCTTCAGATTCATCTGCCCTTCAAATACAGAATATCAAAATTAACTTGTAATTTTAAAGGATAGTGCCTCCAAAGTGGTCATCACTTACGAATATGCATGATGCTATCTAACAAGGATGTGGGAAAATTCTCCATTTTCTCATCCCTCTGTCGCATGAGAGCTTGCTCAAGCAACAGATTGATAGGATCGTCTGCTCCGTCGTTTTTCTTTTCTTCCACCATTGAGGGTTTCTTGGGTGTGCGGGAGAGATTGTCTTCAAGAGAGATAATATCAAGACCCAAATTTCTATACTCGAACCTCGTCGGGGACATGCACTGAAAAAAAAATGATCAAGAACAACCTGCTCTGATACCATTGATCCGGATTATTTTCTGCACGAAATGAGATCGAAGATATAATAAAGAAATGCACAAAGATATCGCAGATATTTAATAATATAACAAAAATGTATCAGATATGCAACCATAAACACAGATATACAGTAATACACAATTTCTATTAATGAAATAAATGTACAGAGATTGTAAAAATACAGAGTGAAAGACTCACTAGAATGGTGGCACCTTATCTCTGAGAAGAGATGTGATGGCTACTCGCATTCGCAAGAAGATGATTACAATGAGGCTATGAAGGCCTTTTTACAAAAAGAAGGAATTCCAAAAACCATGGACATACAAAAACCTAACCCTAGGAGATGAAGCACCAAAAGTCATATGGGCCTCGTTTGGGTAAGTGAGTACATCAACTTCCCGGGGTCGTAACTTTTGCATACGATCTCTGTTTTAGGTGTGTGATAGCTCGTTAGAAAGGTATCATCAAGGATATTAATTTTGGGGGATCAATCATGCCTTTGGCTATCATTGAGAACCTGTATCTCTAAAAACCTTCATTTGGGCCCTCAAAATGGCCCCGGAAATTAAAACTGCTAAAAATAGTAAATTGCCAAAATTGTCAGAAACTTGTATTGATCCAGCCGAAAAAGGTGGGTGGCCACCTATATCCACCTAGATCAATATCATAAATAATTCCCCCCTCTACTTAATTCCCATCCCACCATAAGCTCGTCGCACAATATAAAAGCGGAAAAAACACATCCACAAAGTGGCCTGTAATTTCAAGAATAGTGGACACGATCCAATTTTGACACCAGATTCTTCTAACATAATTTGTGTCAATGAGATCTTAATATCAACTCCTTTTTCCAAAATTTTAAAATTATTTTGTATTTTTGGGGGGTTGGTGGAGAAAAATGTTTTTCATGTGAAGCAATTTAATGAAAAGGTCATGCAAAATGTTTGTCATTGCAAGTTATTTTCATTGAAGAATGGGATGTCAACAATGTACATTGACAAACTTAAGTAAACTAGTTGAATTATTTTGGAATTTATCTAATGTGTTATCAAACCTCTTCTCCTATCCCCTTTTCTTCTTATGTAAAATAATAAAAAAATATTACTATATTTGATATGCGATTATAATTTGTTTTAACTTGTTAGCTTAAAAATAACTATTTATATTGATATCAATGATATAATGCTTGAACTCACATCATAATCATTATGCCCAAAAAGTATGACTCGTTTTGTATTGAAATCCAATGTTGGCTTGGTGAATAACATACTTAAATAAAATTTATAAGATATTTATCTTTTAATAAAAGTATAGATTTTTGTAGACCAATGTAAATCCAAAACACTGGATATGTAAAATTTTCTCAAGTGAAAATAAGAAAAAAAATATTAAGATATCATATTGATGTTGGGAAGTTATGTATTCATTCATTGATCAAAACATATGATACAAGGGATTTGATATTGTGTATTTCCTAAAATATGATCCTAATCACAACATTGACCCAAAAAAAATATAGAGACTTTGTTTCTTTAAATTGATAGGAAAATGTTCTAAATTTTAGGTTCATTTTAGATGTGACACACTATTTCAAGATGAACCCTATGAATCCATTTTTGTGTTATGAAAATAGGTATTGTAAAAACATTTCTATAATGGAAAATCACATTTAATCATTGATCATGAAAGGTCATTTGTGCACTAGGTGTTGATTATGAAGAATGAGCCATGAAACTTTTGTAGTGATATCATTTTTTGAAAAATATGGCATTCCTCTTGACAGAGAACTTAGGTAGATAGGTTAAAAGTAATGAAGTATAAAGTTGTGCAGGGTATGAAGAGAAATATAATATAAAAGGCAAGGTCAAAATAGTTTTAGTACAAAGACATATAAAGTAAATCCAAATAAATAAAAATATAACATCCAAAATTATGAAGCAACTAAAGGAGACTATATCCATGCCAAAGCAAGGCAAGTGGAAACCCCTATTAGTCATACTAACTTAAAAAGGATGTTGTATTATGCTTATTATATGTTTGATTCATTGCATTTAGTTTTTTTCATCTATTAAAATAAACATATTCATAAAAATAAGCATATTCACATGTTAGGGGAGGAGTGAAGAAATTAGTGAATGGATGAAGTTTTGCAAGTCCTTGTTCTTTGATGTAATGAGGAAGTACATATTTACTATCTCATTATTTTTTCTTCTTTTTCTTTTTAATTCATATTGACTTCTTTGTAGAATATATTTTTCATATAGGACATTTCAATAAAGGATTATATTTTTAGGTTACAATGAAATAAATTGTTCTTTTCATGAGCCAAAGCCTTGTAACATAGTTATCAACTTGGTGAGAACGCTCCATAGTTTTTTGATTTCTTAGAGGTTTTATTTAGTGGTTGTTTTTATCCTCATTTCAAAAAGTGGTGCCACTAGTTGAATCCTTTTTTTAGAGTTAAAATTACATCATTTTCCAATCTTTCAATCTATAATGTTGTCAACCAAAACATTAAAATTGGCCCTTGAAAATCAAAGTGTTGCCACTTCTAGCATTTTGTTGGGTCCAAATGACCTATCAAGTAGGTAAGGTAAAATTCCTAATGGTAGGGCCTAATTAGACCCACTCTCATTTGGAATGGCATTTCTTACCAGTATAAGGGTTTGGTTGTCATTGCAATTTAATAGAGTAAAAGGGGAAAATATAGTGGGATTCCTCCCACCAAAGGGTTCTACCTACCTAAGTCTAATTTATTCTACTACAAAATAAAATATCTAATCTAATTACTTCTACCCTATCCTACGCAAGAATGATACTAAAAAATAGATATAATATAATTTCATATCACTTGTTATAGAAGTAGTTCATATCAACCAATGATGTATTAAAACAATAAAATCACATACCACAAATAGTTGCATATCAATTCCATAACTTTACCACTTTATTTATTAGTAATTGTAAACATCAAATGACTTAGACAATGTACACATAATTAGTTCACAGGATACATTATCTGAGAGATTGTAAAACTCCATTACACATTTAGAAAAATCCCTTATATAACAAAACACCATTTACAGTTACCAATCTTATTTTTTCTCTTTATTCCATTATATAGTAGTACATGTTGGGTTTTTACTCTCTCTTCAGCTTCTAGGGTTGAACCAAGTTCAGATCTTCAACGGGTTTCCAACAAAACCCTTAAAACTATTGGCCCTCCTAGTAAACCAGAAGGCAACACAACACACAGAGTGCATTGTGCAGTCTCACCCGAGATAGCTTATGGGTGACTCCAATACTCAATTTCTTGCAGTCTAGGAATGAGTGGGGATCTGGGATTATATTCTACCTTCTTCATGCATTCATCATATTATCCAATTTAATATTCTTAGTATTTATTCATCTCTTAGGCCATGCACACATTATATCATATTTAGCTAACCATTCATTCATAAATCACTCACTGATAGAAGATAAATAAGATCAATCACTGATAAAAAGTAAACATGCATTAAACTACACACATCACACAAATTTTACTATGGTTCACCCCCTCCTGGGCTACGTCCACACAGATTTGGCTTCTCTACTCTTTTATTAGGTTTGCTACAAAATATAGCATCACGCACATTACATCTTTCTCCTTACAAGCCTATATGGTTTTAAGACATTCTATGAGACAGACTAGATCACACTAGGCTCCTCATCCTGTGATATAACCCTGAAAATATGGCCTAATCGGCCCTTCTACATCCTTATTACAATTGATAGTTCTTCACTTCTCAATAGCATCGACTTGACTAACTCTTAACAACCTCAACCTAGACCTCCTAGGCTCTTATTTATACTAGTTTTTGTCTTATAGTCGTTACAATCGTTATCCAAAACCCGAACCCTAGCATGGTTTTATCTATATGCCTGAGTGCCACATTTCTTTTCCCCTTGCATGTTTATTTTCCTTCTTTTTCTGCATGTTTCTTTCTTGCCTTCGATTGCACGCACTCCAAAATTAGGTCTTATTCCCAAAATTAGGTCTTTCCAAAAATAGACCTTCTTTTCCAAACCTATGTCCGCGCTCAAAACAACCTTTCTTCTAAAAATAGGCCTACACCCAATAGACCCCCAACACTAACATGTGGCTCGTCCCGAGCCACTTAGTTAGTGTGTGCTCCTTCTACTGATGTCTACAAAATGTGGAACTTGTCTGCTAGTTCCCTTCCTCTTGCCTTGAGCTGCACACCTTTTCCTATTAGCACCTCCACTGATTATGCTATGATCTCCTCCTAGATCAGTTATGCACCCTTTGTCTTTGTTAGTGCCATGCTTTTATTTTCCTCCTCCAATTGCACGATCATCTGGGTTGCTTGTTCTTGGAGGGGTTCCACTTCTCCTTGTCTCTCTTGCTTCTACATCTGCGCTGCTTTCAAATCTGACTGTAACTTCTTCATATCTTGAGTTCCCTTCAAGGGCTTTGTGATGCTCATTGTCTTTTGCCTTTGTTTGAGCTCTTATATGGCATCATTGACTCTTTCTTCTTCTTGGTTCCATTGTTGGACCTTTTCATCCTCCTCTAGGATCGTCCATAATTGCGTGGCTCTGTCGAACAATTATTTTGTTGTGCTTTCTTGTTTCTCCAACTCAACTATTTAGAGTGCATCTTCTTGTTTCCTCTAATTGCGAACCTCTGGAGGATTTGTAGGGTTAATCCTTTCCTTAAGCTCCTTGATCTCTTGATTTTATTGGTCAATCGTCTGCAAGATGAGGTTGATCTTCTCCTCTACACTTTTCTCTGGTGTTTGTGCATTGTCTGGGATGTGAGCATAAACTGTTGTTAATACATGTTCTATCTTATCCATGTGTTCTTTCTCCTCCTCCTTCTATGTGGTCAATTGGTTGAATGAAAATTGAAGCATCTTCGTGACTCCTCTACCGACCTCTAGGTTTTTTGCATCTGCGCGGGACATGGAATGTACCTCCTGCATGACACTAGCATGTAGCCCGTATAAGGCCTTGGTGGGTATGTGTTCCATGACCATATCCACTTTTTATACCTCCTCCAAAGGTTTTTTCATCGTCTCCTAATCGAACCTGATCATTTGACGCGTTACTAAAAAGGTCTCCCTAGACTGGACTATGAACTGCACCATCTCCTCTGCTTCTTTCTATGTTGACAGTCACTGTGTCTTCCCCTGTTGTTGCATGATGGCTTGTGATTCTGCCTAGCTCCGTAGTTGTTGTATATTTTCATGAACCTATAGGATCTTAGCCATAATTTCTTCCCGCTGCGCCTCTACAATTCTGACCACTTATTCACTCTTGTCTTAGACCTTGTCCACGATGATATCTACATCATCCTCTGTCAGGGTGATGTCTGGGTCCTCCATCTCGTACTTTCTTTTCTCGTGCACATCTTTTCCTTGCGAGGGATTCCTTGTTGTCTATGAGGGTTGTGCCCCACTTGTGGTTTCCTGGGTTGTTCCTTCTGCATCATGTGAGGTATCCTTCTTCCCATTCTATGGTTGGATTCCTATCCTTGTTGTTGTTGTTTTCCTCCTTGGTCGTTTTGATACTACACTACTCCCAATTGTTTGAGTCCACGTTGTAGTTGTTCTAGTATTGTTAGTCGGGCTACTTGTTCTTGTTGAAGTTCCTGCTTCGGCATTTTCCTTAGGCCTAGAGGACTATGTTGTTCCTATCCTCATGACTAGTTTTTCTACTGGTAACTACCACTGAGTAGGATAGTATTTGATTATCCAGTCCACTTCTTCTTTTGTGATGCAATACTGCATCTTAATCCATGCCTTCTTGGGATCTTGGCCAGCTTGGATCCATACATGATGTCTTGAAACCTTGAACTTGGTTATCCCATCCGTCTCTTGCACTACCTCCATAGGTATGTGCCACACATTCATTGTGCATTGTTGGATTTCCTCTAGTAGCATCACAAAAACAATGTTATTTTCCTTATACATTTTGTTGTCCTTTTCCTACCAAAGGGACTCGTATCTGTTCGCATAAAACTTCCCCATCCTGTCCAAAAATGTCGAGAATTTCATCTCCTACCACTCTGCCAAAGCTATCAAGACTATAGACCATGAGTAATGGAACTCAGTTCCATTATCTTGTGTGTCATGAAAATCTACTAAGAACTAGTTCAGCAGGTATGGTTCCCAGCTGAACATGACTCCCTTCGCGCACTGCGCATCTACTGCAATAATGCCTGCTGGCGCTTCCTCTCTATGGCATTTTCTCAATAGTTTACAAGCCATAATATTGCTAGCGAACCTTCTCACATTGTCATTAATGTCCTTAATGACAATCCCTATGTTCCCCTGAGTAGTGCCAAACTGCACTTTCACCTACTCTGTTATTTCTTTCTCACGCGCTTTGTTATCTAAATATTCTTCTGGTTGCACGTCGAATGTGGGCGGTCCTGTAATATTGTAAATCAATTCCACATCTATCTGCATTGGCCTATCCATACATAGGATGCCTCCGTGGACACGGGAGACTAGTTTTTTAACGTATATTCTGACATTCTTACTGTCCATGAAATGCAGTATTTCCAACAAGTTCATGATTCCTGAGTTGTAGAGCCCCATTATCCACTGTACGGGATCCAATACGGGTCTACCTAGGGGTTCAATTTCCCCTGTGCTTGTGAGATAAGTCTCCTCGGCCAACTCTGGGAACTTAGTCATGTCACACACATCATGATCGACGTACCTAAGATTAGGTACCTTCCCCAACATATCATCCACATCAATGACTCCATCTGGGAGATAGGGGAGTGTAATCTTATTGGTGTCTTGTGCCTTCCTTTTCTATTCCACAGTAGATATGCATGCCTCTTCTCCATATTCTCCCTCTTCTTCCCATGTGGACTCTCATCGGTCAATGATGTCTTCGACCAATACCTACTCATGTTCATGGGACTATCGCGGTCCCATTGTTTCATTGGGTTTTGCAGGCATCTCGAAGTTAGGTTTTTAAATGTTGTTTCAAGCTCTAGACCTCTGCCCTATTTCTCCTTGTTGTTATGTGGAGGTATATTCATCGACCCATGTCAGGCTAATGAATTATGGGTCTGAGTTGGTAAAATCCTCAATCTCTACCACATTTTCAGGTTGTTGCATTCTTTCCTTGCGCCTTTGGCCCAACTAAGTAATCCAAATTAATTGTCCTAGTGTCCCGAACTTTGGTGGAGTCATCCTCTATCAAATTTGTGTACTGGGTTGTTTCGAAGTACAATGATAACTAGGGAAATCGCTTTATTTCTTGCTATGTGCTCAAAAATCGCTAAGTGTTGAATAAACACATGCTTTCCACCTATTATAGACCTGGTCATATTCACTTTTCACTTTTTGTGTGCATTTACGCCAAGTAAAATTTTTACTACGCGTTGTCTTCTAATGTTTGTCGTAGTAATTACTACGCAAATTTTTTCCCCACTTTCTTATGGTTCAATCAACTTCTGTGTCTTTTTGTGTTTTGATTTTATTTTCTATTTTTGTATTTATTTTTTCTTCTTTTTCTCCTTTTTATTTCTTTTTATCATTTTTCTGCCCTAATCTCTGCTATAGTTGTTGGATCATGTTGTTATTGATGTCAAAGGAACAATGTCTTGTCATAGTATATTGATGAAGTATGTATTGTCATTGTTG
>SNQJ01S0113813.1:62878-84668 GCA_010110895.2 Picea sitchensis | reverse complement strand
TTTTTTTTTTTTTTTTCGCATTTGTAAGCTTTAATTGCCCTTTTTATAGTCCTTTGGTTGCAAGACAAAGCTCGGTAATTTATGCCATTGTTTGCTTTTAGGAGATTATATAATCTACAATAAGTAGCTTCGTTGGTCATAATCGAACCAACAATGATGAATGGACATCTTGTCAATGAGACTAGCTCCTAACTAGCCGAAAGTGGTTGGATTCCGGATTAGTTGTATACTAAATTAAACAATAGGAAGATATTGATGAGGCTAAGCAGATGTCACTATCACTTGACCTACATGATTAAGATATATATAAAGAGGGAATCTCATGAAAAGAGGTTTCTCCCAGTTGAAGCTGTCATTTATATCCACTCATTTATTTTAAAGGTGGGCAGGATCAATTCATGACAGGGATATTTAATAGTGATGGATAAACAAACGAAATCATAAAATCGCTACAATTGATGTTGAGTAGGCCAAGCAAGGTTAAAGGCTGAGGGCAGTAGAGATGCTTTCTCTATGTAGTTTGAACAAGCATCTTACAAATGAATGTTGCTTCAGCGAATGAAGGGGGGCAAGAGGCAATATGTGCGAAGGCTCGAATACCATCAGAGTCTTCAATACCACTGACCACTCTAATGGACCTATCATGCAAAGAAATCAATTCAGTCGTGCTTAACTCTGCTTATGTGGAGGCTGGAAAGGTGTTTTCTGTCTATGTGGCATGACATCAAAAGTTTAACTTTGGCTGCCTGAAATTTTGTCAGTTTTAAGCATTTCAGTTTTTAGCATGTTAAATAATTTTGTACAATGTATTAATGTTGTCACTATATTGGAGATGGTAAAACATTTGGAGGACACGTGTTCAAAACATATCTAATATAAAAGATCTCATTGTATGGCTACTGCAAGTCCATGCCCATCTTTGTAACCCCTGGTCACGTATCGCATTTTATATGACCACGGTCTTGGGGCTCAAGGAGCATAAGGAGCCTAAGTAAAAATTAATGAAATATTGCCAAAAATTGTGGCTGTTTCTGACCTTTAAGTCTCAATAAATTTTGTTGAAGCCTTCATGGAATTTTTTAGTCAAATTTCAAAAATTGCGTAGCCTTGTTTCCACTTTTGAAGTCTTCTTCAGTAGCACATTGTCTTTAAATGGATTTTTATCATTCCTGGGACATTTTGTGCCTGCAATCAGTAGCCTTGTTTCCACTTTTGAAGTCTTCTTCAGTAGCACATTGTCTTTAAATGGATTTTTRTCATTCCTSGGACATTTTGTGCCTGCAATCAGTACACGTTTAAGTTTCAACATTTTCTGCCTACAGGCTTGTAACGTGTATGACCTTATCACATTTTCTAAAATTAAATCTCCTACAACTCAAAAAATATGAATCTGTAATGGACCCTCTTMATCTCTACACAATGTAACGTGTATGACCTTTTCATATTTTCTAAAATTAAATCTCCCACAACTCAAAAAATATGAATCTGTAATGGTCCCTCTTAATCTCTACCCAATGGTTGTTCATAATGTCCTAAATTAATCCATGGAAAATGATACACTGCAATTTTGAATGCTACTTTGGTTGATCTTTGAGCCTTTCATGAAATGTTTGCACAGAAGAAACATCCAAAAATGTTGGAGAGAAGTAGTGGCCAAGAAAACAATTAACCTTGCTAAATCTAAGGAGCTTTGTGGTAAGCATGATGGAAGTGCAGTATTTGGATTTGATGTGGTGAGGTTTTAGTGTTTTTTGGTATTAAAAACATCTGATCAATAGCTATTAATGCTTAATATGAGCCAAAAAACGGTTTTTTTCTTAATTTTGGTATGTGTTGTGAGGCAAAATTCATAACATGTTTCAATGAAACTTCAAGGAAGAATGCTTGGAGCAAAATTATATCACCTGCTTATCTTGGTGCTGATATTTCCACAAAGATTCCATACTGTTTGTTGACTCATTTCCAAAGTAATCCCATGCCAGCCAATATTTTGCAAACATTGAAACTAAATGCTTAACAAATCCAGTACACATGCTGTTCAAATACTAAAAAGTCCCTTCTAAATATATGTGAGTTAAGTTGAACTATATCTGAAATTTGTACATATAAATTGAAAGCATTTGGTATTCGAGTCGAGATACATCTTTTAAAATTTAACTGCCAAATGTTTGTACTATTGCAATGCTTTTCATCCTGTATGTACGAACGTCTAACTGGAGTAAGTCAATTTGTAACTCGAGTGTTTGTGCCTCGATTTTTTTGCTTTTTTAATTGAACTAAGCCAATGCTGTTCTGATATATGCAATCATGCCAAATGGCTGTTGAATGAAGCTGTTTTGAATGGAATTGTTTTTGGACTTATTTTAGTCATATATTAATTGATTTTGGTTGTGATTTGATTGATTTTGATCGTATATGGATCCAAAAGGTAAAACAACCAGCTACTCTATTTTGAATTACAGAAAGCTTTCCTGGTACTTTCCAAACATCATGAAACTAATATAGATGCATGCTATTACAAGAATTGAAATGCACCAAGATTCTGCTTTCTATACTGAACACTATTTGGCATGTGTTTTGCATTCTTATGGCCAGGCATACCGGTGTGGTAGTTTATGGGAAGGAGTATTATTTTGGGGGCGGTATTCAACACAGCCCTACAGGTCAAACTCAATATGGAAAACCATGTAAAGTGGTTGACTTGGGTGTCACTCATGTCCCAATGGAAATGTTTGAAGAATTCTTGGAAGAAATAAGCCCTCGCTATACAGCTGAAACATATAGTTTATTGCACCATAACTGTAACAACTTCAGCAACGAGGTTGCACAGTTTTTGGTTGGCTGCAGCATCCCAGATTTCATCCTTAGTCTCCCACAGGAAGTGATGAACAGCCCAATGGGCCCTTTAATAAGTAAGTCGTTTTCAAAGCAGATGTTTATGCTGAAGAGTGAATACAAAGGACGTTGCTGAGCGTTATCACTTCTGAAACTGCATCACTAACTCATTTCTTTCATTTGTATTTCCTTATTTTCTGTGAAGCAGTGCCAATGATAATGCAGTTTGAAGCTACTCTAAGATATGGAGGGGTACCTCAAGTTCCTCATATCGGTGCTTCATTACCCACGTCCAACCTTGTGCAGCAGCAAGGAATATCAAAAGTTCCAAACAAGCTGGAAGATAGAAGGGTGTCAGAATCAGTAACAGTTGAAAGTAATGCTAGCAGCAATATACCACCTACAGTTAAACCTGTCAGTCACCAATTAAATGATTCAACCAACTCAGATGACAAAGAACCTGATAATTGTAATGAAGGCCCGGGTGAAAGTGGATCAAACTGTTTGGAGGGTGCAGCTCTTCCGAAAGATCCTTTGGGTGATGCACGGACCAAAGTTCAAGAAGAAATTACTTCTGAATTTGCTACTCTTATGGCTAATGGCAGTTTGCGGGCAAGTGAAGCAGCGGCCATTGCAACACGTCGAGTCATGGAGAAACATGCTGCTGTCAGTGCTACACCATCTCAGGGTTAAAACAAACCAGTATCATTTGTTTAGCTAGGATGAATTCCTAGTTGCAACTTGCTTGTATCAACTGTTTGTAATTTCTAGTGCTGGGATGATGACGACAATGGCAGTGGATTTCTACTCACACTTGTTAGATATGTAAGACTCAAGGACCATATGCTTCTGGTTCAAAATTTAATCTAAGAGAGCCCGTGCTCTCCCAATATCTACTTCGTGCAGAATGTGAGAACACTATTAGTGAAATTCAGTATGATATGTTGCATTAGAATTAGTTATTGAGGTGTCCTGAGAACTCAGAACATCTATGACATACTGAAAAGCATGCAAACTAGTTTCGTTTTTGGTAAGTTTTCGTTAATTATCCCATGTTTTCCCTCACCATATTAAATATTTTCGTAAATGTTTTATGAGCTGTGTCTATTCTATTTTTTAATTTGTCAAAAAAAAAAATCGCATTTCGACCAGAGTACATTTTCAAATCCCAAGGCCACAAGTAAACTGTTAAAGAGAAACATAAGAGATCACGTCTTGAAAGTCAGCGACTGGTTTATATCATCTTTCCTGAGAAATCTGGTTATCCTCTGTTAAAGCACAACAATCTATACTCAACATTTTTTTATAAACTTTAAGTAGACAATAGTCATTAAAGGTTAGTGTTAAATTTCATCTTGATTGAATGTTTCTATGGTTGAATTGTGTCATATTCATTTATATATATATATATATATATATATATATTTTTTTTTTTTTTTCCCCTTTATTTTATGTTATTAATGTGTGGAAATAATAAAGTTGATAATTAAAAGAAAAAATTTCTGTTTAAATAATAGTTATCTTTATAAGTATAATTGTAATAATTATTGTTTTATTTAAAATAATAATAAAAATAGTAACATGTTTAGATAATGATCACCATTTTTATCATTATTCAAATGTGTGATTTTGAGTATATTCTACATATTTTCACTTTATCATGTAAGTGTATTAACCATTGGAAAATGACATGTTGCATTCTCACTAGTTTCATTTTTCTATAATTTATTCACAAACATACTTAAATATGTAATGCAAAATGAGCATGAACATTTACAATAAGACCTCTAGAAGCTTCACATCAACTCTTTTATTGTAGTGTTGAAGAAGGGCCAAGCGCAAGCATTGCCACTATAACTTTGAACATAACTTGGATAGTGAGAGAACTCAAAACGAGTGCATTGCCATGGATCCAAATAACTTAGAACACTCAAGTTGAAATTATTGCCTTGAGTGCTTGTATTCATTAGCCTTCTCAAACCGATTACATGCTATTGTAGTCTATGGAATTAGAGGATGCATTCAAGAAGATAGTGCATTAGGGAAAACACATCAAAACAGTGCATTAGGGAAAACACATCAAAACACACACGTACTCAATAAGTATTTATGGGAAGGTTAACCAACCGCCTTTCTATTCCATTTTCATGAGTATATATACATAGGAGAGATGGTTGGAGCGGTTGCACATGCTCCAACTAATCCTTAGATGCATTTATCCCCTACGTACATATTATCTTATGCTAATGTCTGTATAATATATGATGACTATTACAAGGGCTTAAGAGGTCTCCCAACATCTCCCCCACACTCAAATCCTTGCTCATCTCGAGCAAGTGTGTAGATAACTAATGACCTATTACTATTTAGCCTTTGTCTTCAATCTGGTAAATGCTTGTGCAACCATTGAGTCTTGCAACGCTTTGCTTCCACCCAATAATGGTCCTCTTGATACTACTGTTACACCTTTCTCTCTGGTGCCTTCGAAGTGGTGAGTGCTTGCCCCTGCACAAGCCCTACGATGGAACACCATGCTTTGGCCAACCTACCATTTCTTTGCTTTTTGGCTTTCGAGCTCACAACTCAGGAACTATTTTGTAAACTTTATAAAAGGGGGCTCGATCAATTCGATATTTCTTGTGCCATCATATTTTCTTTTAAGCTCTTGTGTGTGTGTCTCATCATATGATGTCTCTTTCTTGAATGCCTTTAAAGGTTGCCAACATGCTTATCATCAATTCAATGCTCAATCTTTCACTGCTTTGCTATACTGCTCATCAAACTTGGATGCGCTTCTTTATGTTTTTTTGGTGTTTGAGAATACAAGGACTTTGCATTTGATATTACATGAAGGAGAACTTGACTATGAATTGACTCAACGACTCAAAGAAAGACACTTACACTTTTGTTGGTAACCAGACTTTTACAACTCAATAAAATGTTGTCAATTAGATATTGACTAACGTTGGCAATGAATCAATCTTTGTCAGCTAGAAACCAACTTACATTACAATGATGGAGGGGATCACCTATCTTTGAAGACTCACATTTAACCCCCTCATGATTTCACAAACACTTATAACTCAATCAATTTAATTGACAACATATTTTTTCTTTATCTAACTAGACTCAACTGCTTCCTTCAAGTAACTTTACCATTCCTTCAAGTAACTTGGGCTGGTCCCACCGTTCCATCTTGTTATCAAATTTGGGTAAAGAACACTTTGAACCCAGCGCTGCTGCCTATAACTCTCTGCTGGCGGATATGGAAGACTAGAAACGCTGCCATATTCAACGAAAAGACTCCTTTAGCGCGCAGTGTTGCAAATTATATCATTGCAGAGTTGGTATCAAACAGGAACCAATCATTGAAGACACCTTCCAGCAGACCAATTTTTAAAGTTCCATCTGATCGGATTGTGGCCTGGTTTGACGGAGCGGCTCAACAAGGCGGCTCTCTCTGTGGGGCAGGAGGGAAAATTGTAATAAACTCATACACATGTTATCGGTGGACTCTAAATTGCGGGACTGGTACCAATATGAAGGCTGAACTTTTAGGAGGGTGGGCGTCACTTATCCTGGCTAGTCGTCTTCACATATCCGAGCTTCTACTTCTTGGCGACTCCAAAGTTACCATTGATTGGTTGAACGGGCTTGCTGATTTTCAGGTGGCGGACCTTGAAAGTTGGAAGGAGAGAACTCGTGCTACAACAAAACTATTTAATAAACTTACCTTCTATCACATCTACAGAGAACAAAATAATGAGGCAGATATCCTTTCTAAAAAAGCTATGTTCTTGCCTTCGGGGCACATTTGCTTTACAAGGTGGGAAGAAGGTAATAAAGGGCCTTCCACATGGATCAATCTTTGACCGATCTACCTGTTATGAGTGTTGATCTACCTGTTATGAGTGCTGGACATGTATTTGGTCTCGGTTATGATGCACCTCTGTTTTGTTTTAGGCAGCCAGCTTTACATGCTTTGACCATTTCTTGTGCCTATCATGTATGGACAGTTTGATTTTCTCCGCATTTCGCCTTGTACAACCTTATATCCTTCTGAATATAAAGCGCATCTTTTTTCGTTGAAAAAAAAAGTAACTTTACCATTCTAATAATTTAAGTCATATTTTTATAATCATTTACAATTATTTATAATTCTTTTAGCATAGAATTTTGACCATAGTGTCACATATAATTTTTTTTGTGAACTTCACACAAAACCTTTCTTAAGGAGTTTCATGGCCATGACTTACTACCGTGATCTTATAAAGAAATGAGATACATTCTTATGATTAGACTTATGTGGAGACATTTAAATCCACTTTATTCCTTCCTTCTTGTAAGGATATATGATGATTTCACACCATTTTTTTTTTTGGTGAAAATCCACGTCAAGTTAGATCCTTATTTCATAAATATGACACATTTGCACGTGGAGGTGACCAGAAAAGTGACGTGTGGAAGGAATGCAAAGGATCCATGCAAGATTCGACCAAGGACCAAGGAACGCGATTTTTCATGTCTTCCTTCAAAATGCACTTGATTGCGATCGACACGATTTAACTTTTTCTTGCTTACAACGATCAGAGATCCACATAGGTTTTTGATTCATCTCCCATTTGTGGGGAGGTTAAGCAACCTTCTTTCTATTCCATCTTCATGAATATATATACATAGGAGAGATGGTTGGAGCGGTTGCACGTGCTCCAACTAATCCTTAGTTAGAAGTATTTATCTCCTAAGTACATTTACTTACATAAATAAATGGATGCATGAGGATTGAAAATGATTTTATAACAATTTATATTTCTTATTTTATTTTGCTTATTGATTAAAAATATCTTGACATGATTATAAATTAAAAGAAAAAATAAAATAATCTAGAATTTAAAAAGACTCAATGCTGCTATTTTATCAATGAAGTGGGTTGATCATTATGGGAATTAATGTGATGATTCTTGGGCATCATGGAGTTTTTAGTTGATCCTTTTTTTTTTGTCAACATAGATTTGATTGCAAAGTATTGTGATGAGGCAATGCAAATTTTTTTTTGCAAGGGGTGATCACCCTAATAAACATTGTTGCTTAACCTTGCCATGGTTTATGATTATATCACCAACGTTTCCTTAATATGTTAATATAGGGTCCATCTCCTTGTAGGTTTCAAAACTTTACAATATAACAATGCACATATAGATTCTTTATAAATAGAAAGAAAATAACAGTAATCACACATAGTACTAAAAAAATTACCCTGGAAACCCTTAATCGAGAAAACCAATAAAATGTTTAGAGTTGCACCTCTAATTTTCATTGTATTAACTTCACCATTACAATAGAATATATAGGGTCCCGCAACATCCAAAAGCTCTAATCCATTGACTTGGTTAGATTACAATTTTAATTCCTTAACCGGAATTAGAAAACCATGGGTTGGAAAACCGTGTGCCAAAATTGCCCTTTTTTTTTCGAGGGCTCCACCCTCGAACCCCCAGGTAGGGGGGGCCTACCAAGCCCCCCTATGACCCCCCTGCTATACCTAGCACAATGTAACAACATGTGGGGCTAATTGTGCAAAGAATATAACACATACTTGACACTCCTAGTGTGCACTCAAGAGATGATGATGAAACTATGATAGTTTGTCCATTATCATGGTGTAATCATACTTCAATTTATCTCTACTTTACATGATGATGATGATGATGCAATGGTTCACTGCTTAATATAATGTTATGGCGTGCTTATTTTGATGGCTACATAGTGCTATATTGTTTATTTAGATAGCTACAAGTCACTTGAAAAAACACAAGAGCACTAATATGCCATGCAATGGTAATGACATGGTTAATGGACATGGTTTTTGTGGTTATGGTTATATGTTGGTTCTCACCTTTTGTTTATGACATACATGCAAATAAGTATTAGTATGTAAGCAAGTGTGAATGGCGTGTGCTAATACCTATCTTAAGATTACATTGCAAAGTTATGAGAATCTAGAGCACAAGTTATTATATGCTTATACTCAAGGCTTTTAATCTTGAGGTTTACTCTCAAACTAACACAAAGTGGCAATAATGCTAATGATATACATTACAATCATATGCTTGGCAAGGTAATATACTTGGTTTTGATTCTGCAAAAGAATTGGCAATAAACACACGTGGAACAAGTATGCCACCATACCTTGCATTACACCACTCTTAGTCTTGAAATAAATGCCATTTGGTTGCATGGTTTTGTGTGAAGAGATCACAACCCTTTATTCAGATTGTATGGTGGATATTCGACCCCATTCCCACAAGGATATTTTCCTTGGCTCATTTCGACCTTTGTTTGAACCTTTGCTCTGAGTGATCCCAAGGTTGAGATCAAGCTCCTTCCATGGGATTTTGTGCATATTTGCAAGGATGAATAGGGTGCTCTCCTACTCACATAGCTCTTGGGTGAAGGCTTGGCTTGTTTGCATGAGTTTGGACTTCCTCTTTTAGCTCATAAAGTGGTTAATGGGGTCCAAGCTCTAATAAATAATTGGAGGCTACATTATTTAGTGGTTTAACTACTTGAGGAGTTTGTGGACCCGGGGAATTGTTGATGCTCTCAACCAAAACATGGAGGGCACACCCACCACCAAGATTGATTCAAACTCCAACATTGAACAAGAGGTAGGTTCTTTGCTTATGGTTTAACCAACATACATCGACGACACACCCATCACCAAGATTGCTTTAGACTCTAGCATTGGGAAAGAGGTAGGACCTTTGCTTATGGTTAACAAGCATACAATTGCATTGCGTTTTCTACATGTAAATGCTTTTAGGTGCAACAAAGTCCACTATTGCCCATACCCACCTATTGTTTATCAAGCCATCCCTTGTATTCTTGACCTAGGTATAATACATCCTCCCCATTGTGCTTGCATGCATGAAGTGACCTTGGTGGTCCACTTCATGGGAACATCATGAATACATAAAGTTATCCATATTAAACAATAATTATTTATTATAAGAATATATTCGAGTCATGATTCATTGAGTACAATAGACGTGTATAAATACACGTGGTGGGTGATAGGTCATGTATTTGACAAAGGGCATGACTTATCATTATTACAAATTAATGAATACATAATAATTACTATATTATAACCCTAATTGTAATATACCCTAGGTATATTACAAGTCTCCCCCCCTTAAAAAATGCTTTGTCCTTAAAACATAGACAATAAGAAAATTCCCCTTGTTGAATGAACAATCTTTTGTAACTGTCATCGATTAGACAAGGTTGAGGAGACGAGGCGATGTGACATTCGAAGCCTTGAACAATATTGGCTCATAAAAAAAAATCAATCCATCTGAACTCAATTCTTTTTTCTCTTAATCCTTGGTGGTTGATTGTAGAATAATTTTCTTTCCTTTGGTTCCATGCATTGTTGTTGTAACTTCTCCAATTTGTAGTAATTGTTGGACTCTGATAATGTCCTATTGAATAATGTTTTTTTGATGCCTTGTTCCATGAATATTGATGAGTATTCCATCTTCTTCCTTGATAATGTCCTATTGAATAATGTTTTTTTGATGCCTTGTTCCATGAATGTTGATGAGTATTCCATATTATTCCTTGATAATGCTTATATGAGTATTCCATCTTCTTTCATGCAAGCGCTTAACATATGGGTCAACTTACTCATAACTTTTGGATCTCCGAGCAAACACAAACAACAATGCAATAAGGTATTGACTTGATCGTCTGCTTCTTCCATGCAACCGAGGTTGCACAAGGATTCTGCGTGCGCCGTGCATTGAAACTCTTCTTGGCGTTGTTCATACGCCTTCTACTCAGCGCGCTGCAACATAGACTATCTACATGATTCTTCTATCGATCTTTGGGTTGCACGCTAGATTTCTTCACGAACGCGAGCTTCCTCCAAATATCTTTGTGTCATGTGCTGTAGTTCTTTGCACACATGCGCTTCCTCCAACGAACTTTGTGTCACCCACTACACTTCTTTGCGGATCCATGTTTATTCTAGTGACCTATGCGTTGCCCTTTGAATTTCCTCTTACACCTGTGCCTCTTCAAGAGACCTCTGAGTCACGTGTTGCAACTCCTCGCATGCTCGTTCTTCCTCCAAGGCTCTCTACGCATCATGCATAAACTTCTTCTGCTGAGCTGCATCAAACTTAGGAGGGGGTTTGGGGGCCTTCCTAATATATTGTTGACCCGAACCTTCTCCACGCTTGAATTATGCCCCTGTCTTCGCCCCTCCACGGGTTACTACCCGGACATCTGCTTCTCCATTCTTCTTCTTGTTTTTGCGCGGCTTGACATGTACCATGTTACAATTACCCTTCTTGTCCTCCCACTTCTTTAGCAAGTTTGGAGAATTCTCAGTTACATGTTCAGGACTATAACAATATGCACAGAGCATGCACGACTTAGTGCAAAATCGTGAGACATGACCAATCCCATCGCAATTGAAACATGTGGGGGGTCTACTGCCACCTCCACCATATCCTAATCTCTGTCTGTATCCATACCCACCTCGAGGTCTTCCTTGATATCTTCCTCTGTCACCACCACCATGCTGACCACCATTTTTTTCCTCTTGTACTCGAAATGCATCTTGGGTATTATCTTGCATCATTTGGAGAGAGCGACAACTACTGATATCGTGGTGGACGAACTTACATAATTCACAGAAGGAGGTGTGATTCATTACTTGATACGTTTGTAAGGTGGGGTAGCGAGGTGGCACATGGCCCCACTGTCGAAATATTTCACACCATTTAGACTAATCAGATGAAAATGGACTTGGTGCGCTTGTCGCCACATAATTGGGAAGGACTGGGGACTCGTCCCGTTGATGCCCTTCTGAATGAAATGTAGTGCACCACACATGTTCTCACATGACTTTAGCCTTGACCATATCTTGCAGCTGTATAATTAGGTTGGCTATTTGCAACTGAACCCCCGCTAACCCGGCCGATGTTTCTGTGCCTTCAGGTGTGGCTTCCAAGCGCATCACGATCTCGACTGCCTTATCCTGAGTCGTCACCTTTTGCTGGGTGAGTGGGACTCGGATATGGGGGAGAAACCCTGCAACGAACCATTATTTGCGCTGCACATCCTAGATCTGGAACGCCAGCCTATCCAACAAGATTTGAACCATTGGTCATAATCCTAGACGATCTCTCCTTCTTTCTTCTTGATTTCCTTAATTTTTGTAATGCATTGGGACTCCGACTTCAACTTCTAAAATTTCTGAAGCAAATCCTATTTGATCTCGGCCAGGGACCTTGCCTGTCCTGCTGGCGTAGTAGCCTTATATTTCATGTACCATGTCAGGGCCCAATCCCTGAACGTAGTCTCTAGTTGTTCAATCTTAGCTGCCTCATATGTAACTCTCTTTACAGATCAGATTGATTCACAGGTGATCCAATGTTGGTCGAAATTATCCTTACCCGTTCCTTGGAACACAGGAAATCTCAGTGTACTATCTTGGTTGGCCATCTTGGAACCAAAATTAGCTCCACCATTCTGACTGCTATTGTCTAGATCCTTCCACACCACTATTGCTTTGGGTAAAGTATTACTGACTTCACCTTCTCCTTCACCTGTGTCATCACTTTTTTACTCCTCTTCTCTTTATTCAACTTCAACCTCTTCACTATCTGCCACGTGTTCTTCTTGATTAAAAATGTGCAAGGGGGGTAGAACAAGGGGGGGTAGGACCATCTTCTTTTGAAATTTTATGTGAGAATACCCAAAGAGCTATCTAGTTGCATCCGCGAAAGACTATCCAACATTATCAGTTTGTCTCTCCCACCACTAGGGGAGCCTTCATCTTCCTTAACTTCTGACGCATCCACATTCTGCGCCTTCTCCTCCTGATCTGACTATGCACCACCAACGTGTGCCCCTGCCTCCATGATGACCTGCACACTACCACCATGCGATTCATATTCCAATACGATCTGCACACTGCCACCTTGTGCATAGTCGGTTTCTCCGCTGAACACATGACTTTTCACACACCGCTCACTTGGCTGCTCAACGTACCGCCACTACACCGAGATCCAAAATCCCATTTGATTGGCACCCCACCGTATTGTGTGACAAATTCTCTTGTCAACGCGTAATTGTGTGATGCTTCCTCTTCTGATTCCACCAATGCACCACAAATTTGCACCTGCGCACCACACATATGCACTCTTCCTCTTCTCAAGGTTGCGACATACTGCAACAGCCAAAGGGTACATGTTTCGTCACCTAGGCCCTCACTACCATTACTGTCACTACTGGTATCTTCGACTCCAAACCTATTTGTAGGCATGTCCTCGCCTGTGCTCCATTATGGAACAACATCCTCTCCCGCACCACTTCTTGGTGTGAGCTTCCTCTTCCTTCTAGGCCCGACACCTCGCTGCGCACCCTCGACTAACTATTCTCTACTCTTTCGCTCAAATTTCTCCCTCAACTCAACTTTTCTTGCGTATCTTTCGACTCTTTTTCTCCTCTTCTCTTCCGGGTCCATTCCAGTCCTCACCTCATCTCAACAACTTCTTGGATCCTCCTCATTGGATCCATGCTCTGGTTCTTTTTCCCCCACCTTTTCTAGAACCCCCCCTAGCGCTAGGGGGTTTACTTAGCCATCCTAGTAGGCTCCATGCACATCATTTTTTTTCTATGAACAACATCTTGATCCAAAGGGGAATCTCTTCTAACATCTACTTTCTTGGACCTTCTTCAAAATTTCTTTTAGCCTCGCTGAAAGAATCACTATATTCTATAGAAAACTCAACAATGTAACCTTCCTTCACTCAGACAAACCAAAAATCAATAGCTCGAGTCCACTTGTTATCCAGTTCCTTTAAACTATCAAGCTTGGCTTGATCCCATACTATTCGCTCCGATATTAACATAGACGAATTAATTTCCGCTTGTCTTTTTAATCATTCATGCAACAAACAAGGAAATTATGTGAAAAAGAGTTCATCCATATCAGAGTAAACATATCCACCTTTCCATTCTTTTGCGTTCACCCACAATCCTTTCGTCTCTCGTAGAGAAAAATCGTCCTCCTTCACTTCTATCCAGTTTTGAATCTCTTCCTTAGACAGATGCCACCACATCTCTCTTTTCCTCCATCAATCTCAACAAGACTTCATGTCCCGACAACATAACCATTTGTTGGTGCTATGCAGTGTCGTTGTTTTAATACATGATTGTACGCACACTGACCTTATTAGCACTAGGGGTTTGAGATCCAGGGTTTGTCCAGAGTGTGTCCAACAAAACCCCCTAAGAACGGGCATATCAATCCTCGGCCAAGGGTAAGGAATGTCTCACCCAGGATGCAAAGAGGATCACAAAGACCATAAGGTATTATGTTGGGGATGGAGGATCAAACATACCAAACAATATTGTAAATGACATCCACATAACTCATATATGATAATCTAACAAGGACTAAGAATTAAAACAATACAAACATATGTGCTACTAATTCATAACATACACAAAATAGAACATAACAACCATATCTTTATTACCAGACGTATTCCATCATATTAGAGATATACATTGCACTAAATAACTGAGTTGAACAACCATAAGACTACATCTCATTACTATATAAACAATGGGAATATAACAATATGTGCCTTGCATTGAGCTTTAAGATTCAAACAAATAAAAGACACATGAGACTTCTCCATACAACTCAAAATTACAATAGAATAACTTAGATCTTTGGGACTGATGCATTCATAAATTAACTAGCCCTTTTTATGAGTTGAGATCTCTCTTTATATATTTTTTTGCTGGGGAGAACTGTCCTTCGTCGTTCTTCTCCACTCGCTTGTATGATCTAACGACCTTGCACACTTCATGATCCAGATTATTTTCGGCATGAAATGAGAGCAAGGATATAATAAAACAATGTACAGAGATATCTCAAATATCTAATAATATAACAAAAATGTATCAGAGATGCAACCATAAACACAAAGATACAATAATACACAATTTTCTATTGATGAGCGAAAATGTACAAAGACTGTAAAAATACAGAGTGAAAGACTGGTTAGAATGGTGGCAGCTTATGTCCGAGAAGAGATGTGTCCGCTACTCGCATTCGCAAGAAGATGATTTTACAATGAGTCTCTAAAGGCCTTTTTGTCCTAAAGAAAATCCAAAACCCTAACCCCGAAAGATGAAAAGCCAACAGTTTTGTGGACTTCGTTTTGGGTTGTTTGGTGTATCAACTTCCCGAGGGTGTAATTTGGCATATGATCTCCGTTTGGGGTGCACAATAGCTCGTTGGAAAGGTATTGTTGAGGATATTCATTTTGGGGGCTCAATCAGAGCCTTTGGCTATCATTGAGAATCTCTATCCTGAAAAACCTTCATTTAGGCCCTCAAAATGGCTCCGAAAGTTAAAAACTGCTAAAAATAGTAAATTACCAAAATTGCCAGAAAATTGTTTTGATCTAGTTGGAAAAGGTGGGTGGACACCGATATCCACCTGGATCAATACTCCCTCCCTAGGAAGCAATGGTCTCCATTGCATTGAGTGCCTGGGGGAGAGGGAAAAGCGTTTGCTAAATTTGCATCTTGATGAACTGCTTGCCTTGTTGGAGTAGTTGCACTGCTTAGCTTGTTGAAGGTTGTCACGAACCTGTGGCTGGAAGGGTTGGACCTTTTTAACCAGTCTAGCTGCATGAGATGTTTGTGTGTAGAAGGAATCTTTGCGCTTTGCTGCAGTCTTGTCGACCTGCTTCTGTTGGATAGAAGGTGCTTGGGCCAAGGCTGTATTGGTTGTAGTATCCTTCTATTCACCTTTTTAACAGATTGTGAAGAAGGTAAATTTTGTAGTATGAGATACTACCTTTCGACACTATTTAGGTGGGATAGTAGTCGGAACCACCTCTGGTATCCTATAGAGATGACCCCCCAGAGTAACAATGACACTATGGGGTCAAGACTCATAGATAGCATGGCGCTTCCACATATATGGCTGGCTTAAGAGAACATCATAGACATCCAGTGGGGCAACATCACATAATACCTCATCCTTGAAGGGATGGATGTCGTATGACAATAGAAACTACTGGCTGGCATGGAGATCTCATCCCTCGTGAAGCCACCTGATGTTGTATGGTTGTGGGTGTGGTGTTGTCGACAATCCCAACTATTTGATGACCTTTGTTGAGATGGGGTTCTTTTGGATTCCACCATCGACAATAAAATGCAACGGTGTTCCCTTCACCCACATCTGTGAATGATAAAGGTGCTCCCCCTCTTCAGGATTTGTTGGTTCTTCTGGTTGACTTGCTATGGTCGCGATAATAACAGTGGGGTCTGTGTCGATGATCTGTCTTCTGTTAGTATTTTCTGAATCATATTCTAAATTAGGGTTCGGCTCCTTGTCTTTGATTTCGGCCATGAATGACTGTTTTGAGCGACAGTCATCAGTGTTGTGCCAGGGGCTTTTGTGGAAATCACACCATTTTCTGGTGTCTTTCTTCGTCTTCCTATGACCCTTCTTTTCCTCTGGCTTGGACAGGTTTTCGGAAGACTGTTTGTTAGGGTCATCTTTATCATACTTTAGCTGTTGCATATTTGCAGACCCAAAATCCCGTTTTTTCTGGTGCTTAAATTTCTACTCGATTTTAACAACACATCGATAAGCAACACTAAGTGATGAGATGTCCAGAAAATCCATTTCAGTTTGGATGTATCTGTGTAGAGCCCCATGGTATTTCAAAACCAAGTGTCGTTTGGAGTCTTTGATACACATCTTGGTGCGCAAAGTATGGAAGGTATTGGTGAAATTCGAAACTCCTTGGCCCCTCTCTTGTTGCAACGTGGTCCATCTCATATATTGGTCCTCATAGTTGCCAACATGGTAATACTGTTCCTTTACTGCGTCCACAAAAAAATCCCAAGTGGGATCAACCCCATATATTCCAGACTCTTCCATGGAACTTTGCTCCCGGTAAGTTTCCCACCAATGTTTGACATGTGGGAGAGCTTTAAGGAGTGCGAAGGTGATCTTTTCCCTGTCGGAAAAATGGTGAGCAGAGAAATATCCTTCTAGCAGATTTAACCATTTGTTTAGGGCATCCGCATCTATCTGACCTTCAAATACGGGAATATCAAAATTAACCTATACCTTGAAAGGAGAGGTGCTTCCAAAGTGGTTGTTTGATGAAGATGCACCTATTTCTATCGACAGGCGTTGAAGGATGTGGGAAAAATTCTCCATCATTTCATCCCTCTGTTGCATGAGAGCTTGCTCAAGCAACGGATTGATAGAATTGTCTCCTCTATCATTTTTCTTTTCTTCCGCCATGAAGGGTTTCTTAGGCATGCGAGAGCGATTGTCTTGATGAGAGACAAGATCGAGACCCAAATTGCTATACTCGGACGTCAGGACATGCATTGAAAAAAAACGATCAAGAGCAGCCTGCTCTGATACCACTGATCCAGATTATTTTCGGCACGAAATGAGAGCGAAGATATAATAAAGCAATGTACAGAGATATATTGGATATACAATAATATAACAAAAATGTATCAGAGATGCAACCATAAACAAAGAGATACAATAATACACAATTTTCTATTGATGAGTGAAAATGTACAAAAACTGTAAAAATACAGAGTGAAAGACTCACTAGAATGGTGGCATCTTATCTCTGAGAAGAGATGTTTTCGCTACTTGCATTCGCAAGAAGATGATTTTACAATGAGACTCCAAAGGCCTTTTTATCATAAAGAAAATCCAAAATCCTAACCCCGAAAGATGAAAAACCAACAGTTTTGTGGACCCCGTTTTGGGTTGTTTGGTGTATCAACTTCTCGGGGGCGTAACTTTGGCATACAATCTCCGTTTGGGGCGCACGATAGCTCGTTGGAAAGGTATCATCGAGGAGATTCATTTTAGGGGCTCAATCAAAGCCTTTGAATATCATTGAGAAGCTCTATCCCAAAAAACCTTCATTTAGGCCCTCAAAATGGCCATGGAAGTTAAAAAGTGCTAAAAATAGTAAATTACCAAAATTTCCAAAAATTGTTTTGAACCAATTGGAAAAGGTGGGTGGACACCGATATCCACCTGGATCACTTTAGGTACCTACTAGGGCTCCACATAGGTTCTCTGCATCAGGGGAAATCCTAACTGCATGGCCAACTCATCTTCTGGCCACCCCTCGTCTTCATTTGCTTCTGGCAACAATCATTCTGGGAGATATCCCGATGATTCTTTTCTTTCTTCCGATGGGCATCTTCTTGATTTCCAACACCACTGATAAAATTCGGACTGACGTGATTAACTGAAAAAAATCGGACTGACACGCCCTTGACAACCTTTAGACTTGACGCACCACTTAACAAAACCTGGTTTGATGCGCACAATATAGCATTCTTTCGTGCATCTCCTTATGCGCTCACAAACTTCTGGATGAGCGTGCACAACTTTCCTTTGTGCGCACGTGTGACCCAAAACTTTGGGTGCCAATAATTTCCAACTATGGAATCTTGTTTGACTTATACCTCTTCACGTGCACTTTAAAAATACTTGAACAATTTTTTTTTTCTTCTATTTGGGTCACAAACCTGAAAATTATTTGCAGATTTTTTTTCCTTCTTCGTTTTTAAAATTCCATTGGAAAAATAAACTTGATCACAAATCAACATAACAACTGAGAAAATATACTTGATCACAGATCAACATAACAACTGAAAAAATATACTTAACCACAAGTCAACGAAAAGATCGCTCTAATACCAGTTGAAGCAAACCTAGTGGTCCACTTCATGAGAATGTCATGAATATATAAAGTAATCCATATTAAATAATACTTATTTACTATGGATTACTTTATATCCTAGTCATGATTCAATGCATACAATAAACGTGTATAAATGCACACAATGGGTGATAAATAATGTCTTTGGCAAAATGAATGACTTATCATTATTACACATTAATGATTACATAATAATTATTATATTATAACCCTAATTGTAATATACCTTAGATGTATTAAAATTCATCATTTCCAACCTATGAAAATTTCACACATATATCACAATGCACATTTCCAACCTATGGACATTTCACACAATGATTTATTCAATATTCCCGTACTTTTGTTCTTGTTTATATTTTGCTTAAGGTGGGTTAGGCTTGAGGCTTGAACCCGTCTCTTTGTTTGCATACACTCATTAAACACTGGTGTTGGGACAAATCCCACAGACCTCTCTCTTTGTATACCCTTCCGCATCATTTTCAAACTCAAAATTGGCCTTGAAATCTCTGTTGGCAACCCATTTGCTAAAATTGATATGTTGTTTTTGGGTGTGAATTCATGGTATGTGTTAGTGTTATTTTGCTTAGTTGTAGGCAACATGGTTATTGACATAATGTGCTGCATTTTCATGTGCATTATCATGGCATAAACATGATAGCAATGGAGGTTTTAATAGTCTTAAATTGCTTAGCATTTGAAGTATTAAACAACAGTTTTGTTATTGTTTGATGGATTAAGAAAAAAATGTTTTAGATATATGACCGGTGCATGCTCGTGGTTGAGAGTGGGATAGTTATCTTGCATGAGATATAAGTCTAAAGCTTGAAGTGACTACTGGATATTGAAATTTATACATAGATTTTTCGATTTTTCTTCCTTGGTGTAATAAACCTCAAATTTATCATAAAATAAATAAATTTATGAGGGACATTATCCTTTAAATTTTCATAAGGTGGGTGCTTACATCTCCTTTGGCTTGGAGTGACCCTTGAACATATTACTTTAGCACAACGAGAAGTTTCAATGACAAAAAAGGGCCTTTTCCTAAACCCCTATATCATACTATATAAATGTTGATACTTAGATTTATTTGCCCATACGCAAAGATTGTATTTCCACTCTCCTAATTAAAGGAGTCGAGCTGGAGTGGACCTTGCATGCACCATATTATAAATCTGACATTAATTACCTAAACTCTTACCTAGCGGAGTTGACATTAGGACTAAGGGCGTACCCGGATGACTATGGTTATTAAAGGTGAAACTAAGGGTGGGTAACCACGCACTTCTCTCTGATGTTATGTTTTGGTTAAGATATGACTGGGGTCTTCCACCATAACGAACAGTTCCCTACTCGCCCCGCTTAGATCACTGTGTAACTAACTAACTACCCTCCTTGTTCTGTTGGTGTAACGAGAGGAGCACTTCAGAGAGTTGAGGTGTAACGACCGATTGTGTACATTGGACAATCATGGTTATATTGTTCTTTAAACTTTAAACTACGTATCTTCCACATTTAAGGAAGGCATGTGCATCTGTCAGGGGAAGTTAAGAATCTGACTTGGAATTTAATTGGCCTCAGTCCCGACACCTTGTCCCCCTGTTCTTCCCAATCCTGATGTGCCATCCAAGCCCTAGCACATGGCTTGTACATCCGAATGGTTAAGGGTGGTGATCGTCCATCTAGGGTTTTGGTAGTCTCATTTCGTTCTTGTGTTTTCGTAGAGGAGGTTCTGTACTGAGCATTGTTGCACAGGAAAGGGCTGCCGCCTCTACGATCCTCGTTGGTGAAGTCAACAACAACCACTGTCTACCTGGTAAGACCCTATGGAACTATCGAACCTCAGTTTTTAACAAGGAAACACATGGTTCATGAGTGTGTTAAAGAGAATTTTTACTTTCTGTAATAGGAGTCAAAGTTTATGTGATCTCTCCCGTCATTCCAGTATAGACCGGGGTAGAGGTTAACACCGAGGGTCCTTGCTTTATACCACCGTGGCCAAGCGCCATCTGTTTGTGTCCTGTGGGTTTTCGACCGACTCTTTTACTTAACTCTGAGAATGGCAACTGTTTCGGAGGCAAATCTGTGTAGCACCGAAAGGGTTCACTCATTCGTCGCAGAGAGATACAAGGGTCTACCGTAACTGTCCTCCTCTATATTTGATGCATTCTATTTGTAGTATAGTGATGGCCTGCTGGTAAATTATTTCTGGGATACTTTCCTGGCAAGTTGATTGTTTGTATATATATATAATGTCGTTTCTCATATTCTTCATATATGTTCGTGCAAAGTTCTATTTATGTAAGATTGATCTTCTTGAGTTCGCAGTGTTACTTTCTCTGTTAACCCTCTATTTTGTTTAAAGCTCTGCATGAAAAGGGGTATTGTTGTATTAATGGTGGGACTTTGTTTTGTTACAAGGTACCCACCAGAAGTTCTAGGCATCGCTTTCCCCGACCAGGGTCATAATTACAAACCAGGCACGACCACTGGAGGTCGCGTCGTTTTTAAGTTAAGCAGTCCGACATCCCTGTGGACCTCAACTATTCGATTTTATGACTTGAAGTTTATTATTTTGCTAACACTTTTCTGTGATGGTCGAGTGCAGGGGTGTTCGCTCCTCGGCGCAGGTACCGGCTTCTGTTCAACATGCCAAAGGTACTCGGGTTCCATAAAAATGGCTCTCAAAATGCTCCTTAAAATAATAAGCATGGAAATCCTGATTATGTTATGGAAATCTTGTTGATGACAACCTGCATAGTCTTCTGTTATCGAAACTGTCTAATTGGACTTTTCTTGGAAAAACTTTCTGATAAAATATGAAGCAATCGTTTTCTAGTTGTTCTATAATGGTAAATGCCACCGTCCTGAATTTCTCGTAATCTGTTTCACTCCCCTATGTTTCAACCCCTTGATTGAAATTTACAGAATGGAACAAAAACATATTTTTAGTGATGTTCGCTCATTGTTAAAATATTCGGATTTTGTTTAAAGTTTGAACTTATATGAGCATGTAATAGTTATGTTTGTGCACTGGCACATGTTCGACTCTTTGCTAAGTTTGAAACATAGAAATATGCATATGTAACTCTGTTTGTACACTGTTACCTAATCGACTCTGTGTGTTTTTT
>SNQJ01S0113813.1:48987-62868 GCA_010110895.2 Picea sitchensis | reverse complement strand
ACAGGAGTTCCCTGAAGCTGGGAAGTTGCGCCAAGTTGGCAACAAGATTTTGTGGGCCATTTGAGATCCTGGAAAGGATTGGGTCAGTTGCATACATGCTTGCATTACCTACATCTATGACTATACATAATGTGTTTCATGTTTCACTACTTAAGAGATATATACCTGATGCTAATCATGTATCGATTGGAATGTGATTCAAGTGGAACCAGAAGGTGTCCTGCAAGTGCATCCTGTGTGCATATTGGACAGGAAAAGAAAACAGCTTCAAAATTGAGCCATAGAGATTGTAAAGGTCCAGTGGACCTGGTATGGTCCTGAGGAAGCGACATGGGAGCATGAAGATGTTATGCGGGTAGAGTACCCACATCTTTTTGAAAATTTTGAAAATCTTGCAGAGACAGTGTAAGGTTGCATTGAGGATAGTGAAGAAATAAGGGGAGGGGGATTGTAGTGTCCCAAAGACCGAGCCCTTTGTAAATATGGTTTATGAAATGAATTGTAAATATGTGTTATAGGCTGGTGAGCATTGATATTGAGTTAGAATACTTATCAAATAATATTACAAAGATTCAAGGCATCATTAGCAAAATTTGCAATAAAGAAGAATTTTATACCCTGGAAAAGTTGGGGAGAGTGCTAAAAAAAGCACATGAAGGACCCTCAAATTGACACAAGGTTAAAGGATATTATGGGGGGATCTACATCGATGGAAGGAAAAAGGGAGTTAACAAAATAAGTTTTTAATTACACCATTGAGGAAGGTAGTAAGATCAAGATGCCCTCGTTCCCATTGTCTAATAATGAGATTCATGGGGGGACATTGTTAGAATCTCTAGTCAAAAGAATAAGGAATTAATCCTTAAACACCCCTTCCCAATTTGGTCAATGATAAAGGACTGCCCCTTCTAATCATAGTTACAACGCAATATCTAGATATAAGAAGAGGGATAGGGTTATTATACATATATTTGAAGGAGGAATAGAGGAGGACACCCCATACGGGGATAGGAAGATGGTCCAATGTAGCAAGGACTATTTCACAAGTAGGGATAGAGGTTATCAAGAGAACATAACCGAAAATTCTCAAGGTGATTAGAGCAAGGGAAGCCCCTAAGGAGCCTTCCCCTTGATTTTACTCTCCATCAATTACTGGGGTCTGGGAACTTCTCGTAAAATTTGTTCCCAAAGACAAAAACATGTTTGTACATAATATTGATTTTATTTTTGTGTTTGAAACAATGATAATTGAGGTCACTTATATATATTCACATAAATAATTCTTCCCTATTTGGAATTTCAAGTGCACTAGTGCAGTTAGTCATTCAAAAGGACGTGTTATTGGTTGGAAATCCTACTTTGAGCTCAACAATTGTATAGAGTCTGGAAATAACATGACATTATCTCTCTTCTCCAAGGACTTCAATATGCATTTGGATATTTAAATATCTATGGGCCTATGTAACATGAACAACTTTTATAGAAGGATTTGGAAGGGAGGGGATTAATGGAGTTGCCTAATCTCATTATAGTAAATAGCCTCAAGAAATGGGTTCAAGGCTATGGAAGATCCCTTAGCAAAATACTTTGATAAAAAAAATTAGGAAGCAAGGCTAGTGGACATTCAACCTAGCAAGCTCTCACCCAAATGGACTAATCAACAAATTGGGCAAGAATTCATTGAGAAACTTTGAATCAATTCTTGTTAAAAGAAACTCTTCTATCACAAATAATAGGCATTAGCCTACATTGGAAGCAAATGGAGGCTTTGAATATTCACATATACTCATAGAACTAGAGAAGGGAGTTGGAAATCCCCTTTACCCTTTAAATTCAATCCATCTTGGCTTGGGTATCAATAGTACGTAGATGTAATCAATTAAAATGGGACCCTTCTACCCCTAGATTGGAGGAGTATGAAATGTTCCATTTCCATAGGAACCTCCTCCAAATCAAGGTTGTGACAAAATAATGGATAATTAAGGAATTTGATAATTCCATCTCTCAACAAAAAGGAAAAGAGGAAGGAATTACATACATAGATGACTTAGCTACTCTCGATCCACCAACTAGTCTATTGATTTCCTAATCCACTATATGCCCCTAACCCACTAAGATCAATAACTCACTAACCCATGACCACCATTGATCATCTCAATTGTCATCAATAATTGATGTTTACCAGCATTGACTGCCATCAGATATCTGAAGCCATAGCACTATCCTTCTACCACCAACATGCAATGCATGCAACATTGTAGAATATAGGACATGATGTGGAAAATTTTGATGCTTAAAATTGAAATTCTAACAACAACATGCAAAAACACTCTTGTTTGGTTGGTCAAGAGGAAAATGGGGATGGAACTACAAGTATTTATTTGAGCCTAAACTAACTACTTGGGTTGAGGTTGATTTGTTAGAAAAGTTAATGGAGTTGTTTCACCTCAGGGGCATTATATCTCCTTAATGTGTGTGAATGAATTTTATAATGATCATTGGGTTAGTAGTCAACTATGATTTTAAATGCAAATTAGTGCTCTTTTTCTAAAATTATATTAATGTTATAGCTACCAAAATTTCTTAGATGTTGTCAGTTGGGTCTAGACCAAGTGGTTTTGGGATCAAGTGTTATCCTCCCCACCCAGGTTCTATTCCTGTAAGTGACATGTTGAGATCATAATGAGTTTATTGTTGTAACAGCCTTGTGCCCTAAAGAATCTAGGGTTTACCCTGGGTACCATCCTCGAAATGGGGGGGAGTTCCTAGGGGTTTTCCCCATGCATTGTTACCTGGAAAAAAAATTCTTAAATGCTAAAATTAAATGCACTAGAATAGCAAGACCATTACAAAATTAATTAAATTCATAGAATCAAAACAAAGACTATTTGAGGCAATTTTATACAACAAAATGGAGTAAAAAAGCATGAGTGAAATAATCTTTTAGAAGCAATACACGGAGAAAACTTAGATATGATTGACAAAGATGATATTTATTCATAAAAAGTCTAATTTGAACAACCTACAAATAACCCAACAGGGCTCACAACCAATTAGGATCCCAACAAGTGTGATGTTTCCAAAACCATATGCCACTTGAAACAAATAGATAAGCCAAGACAAGTAAAACCTCAGATGGTGCATAATCCTATGAAGTCACGCCCATATTGTCTGGAAGGAGTATGTGTAAACAACTATGTTAGTCTCTAAAAATTGACAGAATTATGTTACCATGAACACAAATAAACAAGTTTACCTTTAGAAGAAAACAATATTGCTTTCAAATTAATGCTTGACCTCAACTTAAGCCATTATGTCACTAAGATTCTATCAAGCTACTTGATGGATTGAAACGGCATGGAATTTGATATTCAAGTGCAAAACACAAGCATGCATGCTCTCTTTCTTCTTCCTTTATTCAAGGCTCCTTCCACTCCTTTTATAGAGGGACCTAGGATGGTAGTTGAAGAGTCATAATTCTTCCCCGAATTTTCTCAATAAATGAATTTCTAAGTGCAATAAATTAGTTTTAGGGATGATTGGCATCTAGAAGGTCACATTGGTCAAATTGGGTGTAGGCATCTAGGAAAATTAAGGGTCCAATGACTCAACTAGTGTGCACATTTTCCTAAATTTCACTAAATAGAGTCTCTCTTATTCAAATCTTTTAAATACACATTTCTTCAAAGTGNTTAGATATGATTGACAAAGATGATATTTATTCATAAAAAGTCTAATTTGAACAACCTACAAATAACCCAACAGGGCTCACAACCAATTAGGATCCCAACAAGTGTGATGTTTCCAAAACCATATGCCACTTGAAACAAATAGATAAGCCAAGACAAGTAAAACCTCAGATGGTGCATAATCCTATGAAGTCACGCCCATATTGTCTGGAAGGAGTATGTGTAAACAACTATGTTAGTCTCTAAAAATTGACAGAATTATGTTACCATGAACACAAATAAACAAGTTTACCTTTAGAAGAAAACAATATTGCTTTCAAATTAATGCTTGACCTCAACTTAAGCCATTATGTCACTAAGATTCTATCAAGCTACTTGATGGATTGAAACGGCATGGAATTTGATATTCAAGTGCAAAACACAAGCATGCATGCTCTCTTTCTTCTTCCTTTATTCAAGGCTCCTTCCACTCCTTTTATAGAGGGACCTAGGATGGTAGTTGAAGAGTCATAATTCTTCCCCGAATTTTCTCAATAAATGAATTTCTAAGTGCAATAAATTAGTTTTAGGGATGATTGGCATCTAGAAGGTCACATTGGTCAAATTGGGTGTAGGCATCTAGGAAAATTAAGGGTCCAATGACTCAACTAGTGTGCACATTTTCCTAAATTTCACTAAATAGAGTCTCTCTTATTCAAATCTTTTAAATACACATTTCTTCAAAGTGTATTTAAACCATATTAAAAATAAATAGCTGAAAACTATCTATTTCATTCCTCATTCACCATAAATATTCAAATATTTTAACTACGCATATCTTCAAAGTGCATTTAAACCATATTAAAAATAAATAGTTGAAACCTATCTATTTCATTCCTATTCACCATAAATATAAACAAGACACACATATGTATGCATGCATGAAACAAACAGTTGTCAATTGTCAAAATATTACAATCCTCCATATTTAAAATCCTATAGCTACATCAGGTTCATGCCTTTTTGTTCCCATCAACCTAAAAACATCAAAATCCATCAACTAATCACATAGAGAATTTTTTGGAGTTTTCTCTTGATATATAGCAACATAAGCATCTTTGTTTAGATATATAGCAACATAAGCATCTTTGTTTAGAGAAGTTTTTGGAGTTTTCTATTGATATATAGCAACATAAGTAGCTTTGTTAAGAAAAACTTCACCCTATTTTTGAGCAAGAATCTAAATCCACTTAGGGATGTTAATTGTAACCTTTCCTTAAACCGCTAGTAGTGCCAAAATAATATGTCCTCTAAAGCCTACTAGTCATTTCCAGAATTGCCATTAATTGCACATTCAACTCATGCAACTACTCACTAGAAACCATGCACAAACAAACATCATACATGCAATGGTTTGGAGTGCAGCTAAGATAGACAAATAATAATAACCATATGTGAAGTGGAGAGGAGTGCAAGAGAAAAAAAAATGTGGTTGGAAATTATATTGGCAGTATCCATTTCCACTTCAACTGTCATGGAAGCTAGCCTAGAAAAGTTGTTTTAACTCAGCACTAGAAAAAACACCAATCTTAAAGCATGGAAAGACTATCTATGCAACGGAAACACCGTCTTTTTCCTGCATAACAAGCTGGGATATTTCTCCCATCACCCAACACTTTCGTTTATGCAAGTCTTACATGTGTGGAACTAAAAAAATCAAGTGTACATTGTCCTTCAACCTATACCAGGTAACAAACATACCCAATAACCATAAAATATATTGTCACTTCAAGCTTGGGCACAAGCTATAAAACTGGCCAATGTACTAACAAGCTTCCATATACAAACATATGAATTTAAACCATGGTTTACATCTAAAAACATAAGAGGACTATGCATCTACTCTTCACATCAAATCACCATCAAATCCGAACTCATCTTTGATTCCAGCGTGTAACTATGTCATATGTCCATGAATGGCATGCATGTAACTCACTAACTATGTTTGCCATATATCATTATATGTGAACATCATATTTATTGCAAAGGTATGAGCCAAAAGCCTTTTGTATGCAATTAAATTCATCATTATTTCTGAGGGAGTGGGCTAACTCGGGAGCAATCTTCCTTCTAGAGTTATGATGCACGCGACGCTCCCAACCCACAGGTCAGAAGTCCATGCACACAGGATCTTTCCTCTTCCACTGGCCCGAAGAGCTCCCGGAAATGGCTCTTCTATTTCCCTTTCGGGAAATCTGCACCCACAAATAACTTCAAGAAATTCCCCCCTTATACTTCGAGAGATCGGACTTCGTGGTTCCACGAATCCTGTGGTCAAGAGTCTTGTCTCTCGCACCCCGAAACCCGTATTTATGACACTTGGCTTTTTCTCTCTCTATATCGCCTTTCTCCTTATCGTGATTTCGAGAGTTGCGATGTCAAGCAACTCGTCCCCTCGACTCCCGAAACCTGAATTACCGAACCTCCGATGCGCTCACGAGGTTGACCTTTCAACAGCCTTTCTTCCCGTCGGGACTTCGAACTTCACGATTTCGCGAATCTTGATGTGAAGGTTTCGGGACTCCACCCTACGAAACCCCGAAATGGTCAACGGAATTGACTTCCTTGTCGAGAGTGCGCCACTTGTCCACTCTGCTGCCTTCTGTGGCCCACACAATCCTTTCACCCTTGGGACTTCGCGTTTCATGATTTTGTGAGTCTTGTTGCAAAGATTACGGGACTTCAATCTACGAAACCCCGAAATAGAAATCCACGGGTAAATCCAACAGCTCATGTGGCTTGAATCTACGGCTCTACTCCTTATGAGCTTGAACCCCTCGAAAACACTAGTCGTAACTCCCCTGCTCCTCTGTGAGATCTAACGGCTCACGGGACTTCGCAAATTCTCCACAGAGAATTTCGACCGTCCATCTCCTTCCTTCACAATGACTTCTGCAACTTTTTACCAAGTGGTTTTCCCACGGTATTCAACTACCTGCGACCCAAACTTGCAACGCCTTCTCACTGCTCCAATGCACAAACTTCATGTGCTTCCTTCGACGACTTTGAAGGCTTTATCCCTTCTGAGCTTTCTCCGACTCTGAGTCTTGAAGAAGACTCCTGCTCACACTCCTTGCGGAAAATCTTCAAACACCTTCAAGTGTTCAACTCTCTTCGACTCTGTGCACTCTCTGCAGCAGCAGTCTCTCAATACTTCACTCAAGTTACAAAACCCGAATCCCTACTCAGCCTGCGCACACCTTGCTCGGATCCTGTGCCTAACTGCACTTCTGTGTGAATGAGAACAAAAGCTACCCTATCTGAGCTTTCAGAGACAAACCTCTGAACCCTTTGTCAATGCACTCCTTGCGGACAATTCAACTGCACTCCTTGAGGAACTCTTGCTCAGATAGAGAAACAATTGAAACTCATTTCACTTACTCTCTCTCTCTCTCATATTTCAAACATTCAACAAGAAATCATTCATACATAGCATAAAATAAATTGCATGACAGAAAGAGTAAAACCATGAACATACCATTTAGCATACCCATACAAGAAACAAATACAACGCCATGAATCCGAATTAAGACTTCTTCTATTAACTCAAATCTCTGTACATGAGTGTTTTTCAAACACAGTTTCTCTGTTCCAGCTCTGTATGCTCTTCTCTTGGTAATGTTCTTCACTGCTACTCTTATATTCTCGTCTATTCTACAATAATACAATGAGGGTGTCTATATCCCGTTTCCCTCTCTCATTCTAAACTGTCTAATCTACGCATTAAATTCTATCTACTTGCATTAACTATTATAAATGCCTTCTACCTACTAAGGACGAGAGCAGATCGCTCAAGGTCCGTTTACATTTTACAAGTGTGCCTCCACTTGATGACTTCATTAATGTTTCAAGGCATTTTCAAAATTTGCGTTGGGCACCTTTTCCAGCTGTCTTTTATCCCCGCGCTGGCTTGTTTGAGATGCTCCTGCATCAATTTACCTTTCCCGCACGTTCTTTGGCAGCTCCATTTTAAATTTCTGGCCAACCCAGAACTTTGATCGATTTTCTGAGTATCTCGGTTGGTTTAAAGTGGGTAAAAACCTCTGGATTAATATTTTGAAATGCATGGAACTTTGATTCATGCGAAACTCAGACTACCCCTGAAAATTTCGCCGAATTCAGGTCCATTTTTTTGCCCAAAAAAGGGGTCTGTTTGCTCCCGAGATAGCCTACTTCATTTCTAAGCACATACAGATATAATGAGAATATTGTACATTCATGCAGAACCTTGAAACAATCATGGGCATCTAAATATGTACACCAACAACAATATTTTGTATAGAGACAATTGGAACAAGCTATATATGCAAGTTCTAGGTATGCATATTTTTGTAAACCAAGGAAGAAAAATCGAAAAATCTATGTATAAATTTCAATATCCAATAGTCACTTCAAGCTTTAGGCTTATATCTCATTCCAGATAACTATACCACTCTCAACCACGAGCATGCACCGGTCATAGATCTAAAAAAAAAAATTCTTAATCCATCAAACAATAACAAAATTGTTGTTCAACACTTCAAATGCTAAGCAATTTAAGACTATTAAAACCTCCATTGCTATCATGTTTATGTCATGATAATGCACATGAAAATGCAGCACATTATGTCAATAACCATGTTGCCTACAACTAAGAAAAATAACACTAACACATACCATGAATTCACACCCAAAAACAACATATCAATTTTAGCAAATGGATTGCCAACAAAGATTTCAAGGCCAATTTTGAGTTTGAAAATGATGCGGAAGGGTATACAAAGAGAGAGGTCTGTGGGATTTGTCCCAACACAAGTGTTTAATGAGTGTATGCAAACAAAGAGACGGGTTCAAGCTTCAAGCCTAACCCACCTTCAGCAAAATATAAACAAGAACAAAAGTACGGGAATATTGAATAAATCATTGTGTGAAATGTCCATAGGTTGGAAATGTGCATTGTGATATATGTGTGAAATTTTCATAGGTTGGAAATGATGTATTTTAATATATCTAAGGTATATTACAATTAGGGTTATAATATAATAATTATTATGTAATCATTAATGTGTAAGAATGATAAGTCATTCATTTTGCCAAAGACATTATTTATCACCCATTGCGTGCATGTATACACGTTTATTGTATGCATTGAATCATGACTAGGTTATAAAGTAATCCATAGTAAATAAGTATTATTTAATATGGATTACTTTATGTATTCATGACGTTCTCATGAAGTGGACCACTAGGTTCGCTTCAACTGGTATTAGAGTGATCTTTTCGTTGACCTGTGGTTAAGTATATTTTTTCAGTTGTTATGTTGATCTGTGATCAAGTATATTTTCTCAGTTGTTATGTTGATTTGTGATCAAGTTTATTTTCCCAATGGAATTTTAAAAACGAAGAAGAAGAAGAAGAAAGAGAAAAAAGAAGAAAAAAAAATCTGCAAATAATTTCCAGGGTTGTGACCCAAATAGAAAAGAAAACGTTTTCCAAATAATTCCTTGGTTGGTGGCCCAGATAGAAGAAAAAAAAAATTGTTCAAGTATTTTTAAAGTGCACGTGAAGAGGTATAAGTCAAACAAGATTCCATAGTTGGCAATTGTTGGCACCCAAAGTTTTGGGTCGCACATGCGCACAAAGGAAAGTTGTGCACGCTCATCCAGAAGTTTGCAAGAGCATAAGGAGATGCACGAAAGAATGCTATAATGCGTGCCTCGAACCAGGTTTTGTTAAGTGGTGCACCAAGTCTAAAGGTTGCCAAGGGCATGTCAGTCTGATTTTTTTCAGTTAAGTGCGTCAGTCCAAATTTCATCAGTGGTGTTGGAAATCAAGAAGATGCCCATTGGAAGAAAGAAAAGAATCATCAGGATATCTCCCGGAATGATTGTTGCCAGAAGCAAATGAAGACAAGGGGTGGCCAGAAGATGAGTTGGCCATGCAGTTAGGATTTCCCCTGATGCAGAGAACCTACATGGAGCCCTAGTAGGTACCTGAAGTGATCCAGGTGGATATCGGTGCCCACCCACCTTTTCCAATTAGCTCAAAACAATTTTCTGGAAATTTTGGTAATTTACTATTTTTAGCACTTTTTAACTTCCAGGGTCATTTTGAGGGCCTAAATGAAGGTTTTTCGGGATCGAGCTTCTCAATGATCTTCAAAGGCTTTGATTGAGCCCCTAAAATGAATCTCATCGATGATACCTTTCCAACGAGCTATCGTGCGCCCCAAACGGAGATTGTATGCCAAAGTTACGCCCCCGAGAAGTTGATACACCAAACAACCCAAAACGAGATCCACAAAACTATTGGTTTTTCATCTTTCGAGGTTAGGATTTTGGATTTTATTTATGATAAAAAGGCCTTTGGAGTCTCATTGTAAAATCATCTTCTTTCAACGCATTGATGAAGAGACGCGTGCTCTGCAACCCGGACTAGGTTTTCAGTGTTTCAGCCGTACTGCTACATTTCCAGCCCCGCTGGGGCTCATGACTCAGAAGGAAGGAGGGTCGAATGGCGCCTCCTACAGCCAGGCCACTGCAAATGGAAGTACTGGAGAAGGGTTCAAAAGGTTGACCTTTGAGCCTCCGCCAGATCTACGGGCAACACTCCTGACGGAAGGAACTTTCAAAGACCGGGAGATGGACATCGATCCAGAGAATGTCGCCATACCTGTTACAGCGTCGACTCCTTGGCTACCCAAAAAATGCATTCCACAAGCGCCACAAGCCCCGAAGTACATTGTCAATTCACCGCACATAGAAGAGCAAAAGCAATATATGAGAGACCATGCCCTAGTAGGGAAATTCCTAGGGCTATGGTCGTCAAAGCGGGATCTAATCAAATGGATGCAATACTGGTGGAAGCCAAAAGGACACTATGAATTACAACTGGGCTCCAAGGGCTTCTTCACAATCATTCTTCACAATCTCGAGGACCGCAATCGCATCTTCGATGGGGGGCCTTACTTCTTTAACTCAGCATGACTCTTCTTAAGATTTTGGACTGATAAGTTTAGCCCTGAAAAGGAAGATTTTGCCCACGCACCAGTGTGGATCAGACTGTACTCTCTCCCCCAGGAATTCTGGCTGGAAGAGGCCTTGGTTGGTATAGGCAATACCATTGGAATATATGTTAAGTCCTTAGAAGCTACCAAATAGAGGCGATACACCTCTTATGCACACATTTGCGTATACTTGAATATAGCTAAACCGTTTCCGGGAACCATAATTCTTGAATACCAGGACGAAGATTGGACCCAGACCATTGACTACGAACACATTCCTTTCAGGTGCAGGAAATGCCATGAACATGGCCATTTGTTCAGAGAATGCCCCCTCAATGCAGCTCACAAAGAAGGGAACCCAAAAGGTGGAAAAGACAAGGATGGCTTCGCTCAACCAATGGGGAAAAGAAGACAAGCAGGACGAAAGCAACAAGGCCAAGTAAGTAAAGATCCCTCCACTAGTAATAAATTTGCAATATTACAAGATCAACCAGAGAACCTCTCAACCCTCATAAATCCCAATGAACTCCACGTGGATAATCCTTCCCAATATGGGGGCCAAGGGGTAGAATGTCCACCATAGGGGAAGGAAGTTGATCATCCCCCACTAAACATGGCAGGCGATCAGCAAGATCTCCTGGAGATAGAGGACGGTGACGCTGATATGGAACTAGAAGAGCAAGAATTAGCTGGGGTGGACCTGGAACACCTCAAACACGCCTATAGGCATCATAAACTGTACACTATACCCCAGGACCAATTACGGAAGGTGAATAAGGTCTTTCTCAATTCCTCCACTGGCTCCACAACTCGGTCCAGCAAGGGTCTGGGAATACAGAGCAGTCAATCAAAAAACCAGAGTAAAACTCAGAAAGATGACAAGAAAAGAGGAAGAAAGTCTACCAATAAGCTCATACAGGAAATAGGCCATTTTATGGTAAATTCAAGCCAAATCCACCTCATCTCAGATAGCTTTCCTCACCTCCCCACCCACCCATAATCATGAAGATTATCTCTTGGAATATTAGAGGCCTCAATGGACGTAGCAAGCAAAAACTGCTATGGGATCTGATCTTTGCGGAGAAATCAGACATAGTATTACTACAGGAAACAAAATGCTCAACCGAAGACATTGATAGGCTACTTCCCTATTGTTGGAAGAAAGGGGAAGCAATGTCAACAGTAGCAACAGGCACAGCTGGAGGACTGGCTATCATATAGAACCCCAACTCTGTGCTGCTGGAGAATTTTATTACTACCAAATGGTCTATTACGGCAGATTACAGGCTTATAGGCTCCAACAAGCCCGGGCACCTGACCAATGTCTACGGCCCGGCCAGCCCAAGGGACAAGCAAGCTTTCATCAGGAATTTGGAATACCTTTCCAACCTGACCAGATACAATCGCTGGACTATTGGGGGAGATTACAACCTCATTCGAAGTTTGGAGGAAAAAAAAGGGGGATTAAGACGCCTAGATCAGGACTCCAACGACTTCAATAGCCTCATAGATAAACTCAATCTCATCGACCTGGAAGCTATCAATGACACTTTTACCTGGACAAATAGAAGAACCGGATCACACCAAGTTGCCTGCAAATTGGATCGCTTCATCATCTCTGATTCCCTTATGCTAGAGGGAATAGCTCTAGAAGCAAGTATTCTGAATATCCATGGCTCGGATCACTGGCCCATTCAGTTATGGATGGATGTGTCGGCATCACCAGGGAAAAAACCATTCCGGTTTGAACAGTTCTGGCTCAACCATCCAGACTTCCAAGCAAAGATCCAGGATTGGTGGAGGCAGGCAGAGGTCCCCCGTGGATCCAAGATGTTCAGATTTCAACAAAGGTTAAAAAACCTTAAACAAATTATCAAAATCTGGAACAAGCAAACCTTTGGCAACATCTTTGACTCCCAAAAGCAGTTGTCAGAGCAGATGAGGGCGATTCAAAATCAGATCTGACTGCAAGGGTTAACGGAAGAGCTTAAGATCTAGGAAGAAACGGTAAATCAACAAATGGAGGCCAGAAAAGGACAAGAATAGATTCTATGGAAACAGAAATCGCGCATCCAATGGCTCAAGGAGGGGGACCGCAACACCAAATTCTTCCATAGATCCGTCATTCAGCGTCGTCATACCAATAGAATCATGCACCTAATTTCCACCAATGGTTAGCCAATCTTCTCCCATGAAGACCTGGAAGCAACACTGATAGACTATTACAAAGATCTCCTCACGGAAACCTCTCCGGACAGATCAGAGGCCATAGCTAAGGTAACGCATAATGTACCCTCCCTCGTCACCAGGGAGAAAAACTCAGCTCTACTCCGGCCTATTACAATCGAGGAGGTGGATCAAGCGCTACAGGATACCCCAAGATGCAAGGCACCCGGCCCTGACGGCTTCACCAATGATTTTTTCCATCATTGTTGGCCGATGATTAGGGTAGAGGTTTGGGAAATTATTGAAGACTCCGGCACCATAGGACAAGTCCTTCAAGCTCTCAATTCTACGTTCCTCACTCTTATCCCCAAAGAGGGGCAGGCTCACCATCCCAAGCAGTTCAGACCCATAGCCCTCTGCAACGTCATCTATAAACTTCCTACAAAGGTGATCGCCCGAAGGCTCAAACCCATTCTGCCAACTATCATCTCTCCGGAACAATCAGGCTATGTCGAGGGCAGACAAATTTTGGACAGTGTTATCCTAGCTCATGAGGTGATCCACTATTTGCAGAAAACTAGAATTCCAGGTATGCTCCTTAAATTAGATCTTTCTAAAGCCTTTGACAAGATAAGTTGGGACTGCATGCGGGAGATGCTCCTCGCCTTTGTCTTTGACAAACTCTGGGTGACTTGGATCTTGAACCTAACCTCCTTAGCTTTTTTCTCTATCCTTATCAATGGTGTCCCCTCTCGCCCCTTCACCCCCTCTAGAGGAATCAGACAGGGAGACCCTCTTTCCCCGTTCCTCTTCATTATAATGGCCGAAGGTCTTAGTCGATGTATTCATGCAGTCGTTGCAAGCAACACTTTGGTAGGCCTACCTTTGCATGGAATCTCCCCCCCTATTTCGCATAGCCAATTCGTGGATGATACGCTCTTGATGGGTACCCCAACTATGCGGGAAGAAAACTCCATCCTCCAGATCCTCCAGACCTTCTCT
>SNQJ01S0113813.1:21997-42341 GCA_010110895.2 Picea sitchensis | reverse complement strand
AGAGATGCAGCGGAAATAAGACTTCATTTCATTAATAACAAATGACTGAAATATGCTTACAGACAGAATGGAAATAAACTAGTTAGGGCGTTGGTAGCTTATCTCTGAGAAGAGATGTGGCTGCTACTCGCATCAGTGAGAAGATGATTACAATGAGGCTCTGAAGGCCCTTTTACATTAAATGGGAATGCCAAAAGTCCTAGACATCCAAAAACCTAACACTGGGAGATGAAGCGCCAAAAGTCATGTGGGCCCCGTTTGGGTAAGTTGGTGCATCAACTTCCCCGGGTTGTAACTTTTGCATACGATATCCATTTTAGGCGTATGATAGCTCGTTGGATAGATCTATCTGAGGCCTACAACGCTCAAGACAAAATAGCATTATTAGAAGTTATTTTGCGACAGAAACATACCCAAAAAAACATCGTTTAGGGCCTCAAAATGGCCCCGAAAATTCAGGACCCGAAAAAACTGCTAAAAATAGTAAACTGTGCGAAAACTGAAAAACTGAAAGAAGCAATGGTGTGGGTCCAAGTGGAATAGGTGGGTGGCCACCAATATCCACCTGGATCACTCATTGTAAAATCATTTGCTTGCGAATGTGAGTAGCGGACACATCTCTTCTCAGACATAAGTTGTCGCCATTCTAACGAGTCTTTCACTCTGTATTTTTACAATCTTTGTACATTTTCGCTCATCAATAGAAAATTGTGTATTATTGTATCTTTGTGTTTATGGTTGCATCTCTGATACATTTTTGTTTTATTATTAGATATCTGAGATATCTATGTACATTGTTTTATTATATCCTCACTCTCATTTCGTGCCGAAAATAATCTGGATCATGAAGTGTGCAAGGTCGTTAGATCATACAAGTGAGTGGAGAAGAACGACGAAGGACAGTTCTTCCCAACAGAAAAATATATAAAGAGAGCTCTCAACTCATAAAAAGGGCTAGTTAATTTATGAATGCATCAGTCCCAAAGATCTGAGTTATCCTATTGTAATATTGAGTTGTATGGAGAAGTCTCATGTGTCTTTTATTTGTTTGAATCTTAAAGCCCAACACAAGGCACATACTGTTGTATTCCCATTGTTTATATAATAATGAGATGTAGTCTTAGGGTTGTTCAACTCAGTTATTTAGCGCAATGTGTATCTCTAATATGATGGAATACGTCCGGTAATAAAGATATGGTTGTTATGTTCTATTTTGTGTATGTTATGAATTAGTAGCACATATGTTTGTATTGTTTTAATTCTTAGTCCTTGTTAGATTATCATATATGAGTTATGTGGATATCATTTACAGTATTGTTTGGTATGTTTGATCCTCCATCCTCGACATAATACCTTATGGTCTTTGTGATCCTCTTTGCATCTTGGATGAGACCTTCCTTACCCTTGGTCGAGGATTGATATGCCCGTGCTTAGGGGGTTTTGTTGGACACACTCTGGACGAACCCTGTATCTCAAACCCCTAGTGCTAATAAGGTCAGTGTGCACGCAAGCATGTATTAAAACAGCGACACTGCATAGCGCCAACAAATGGTTCTGTTGTCGGGACATGAAGTCTTGTTGAGATTGATGGAGGAAAAGAGAGATGTGGTGGCGTATGTCTAAGGAGGAGATTCAAGACTGGATAGAAGTGAAGGAGGACGAGTTTTCTCTACGAGAGACGAAAGGATTGTGGGTGAACGCGAAAGAATGGAAAGGTGGATATGTTTACTCTGATATGGATGAACTCTTTTTCGCATAATTTCCATGTTTGTTGCATGAATGATTAAAAAGACAAGCGGAAATTAATTCGGCTATGTTAATATCGGAGCCAATAGTATGGGATCAAGCCAAGCTTGATAATATAAAGGAACTATATAACAAGTGGACTCGAGCTATTGATTTTCGGTTTGTCCGAGTGAAAGAAGATTACATTGTTGAGTTTGCTATAGAATATAGTGATTCTTTCAGCGAGGCTGAAAGAAAGTTTGAAGAAGGTCCAAGAAAGCGGATGTTAGAAGAGATTCCCCTTTGGATCAAGATGTTGTTCGTAGAAAAAAAATGATGTGCATGGAGCCTACTAGGATGGCTGAGTAAACCTCCTAGCGCTAGGGGGGGTTCTAGAAAAGGTGGGGTAAAAAGAACCAGAGCATGGATCCAATGAGGAGGATCCAAGAAGTTGTTGAGATGAAGTGAGGACTAGAATGGACCCGGAAGAGGAGGAGAAAAAGAGTCGAAAGATACACAAGAAGAGTTGAGTTGAGGGAGAAAGTTGAGCGAAAGAGTAGAAAATAGTTAGTCGAGGGTGCGCAGCGAGGTGTCGAGCCTAGAAGGAAGAGGAAACTCACATCATGAAGTGGTGCACAAGAGGATGTTGTTCCATAATGGAGCACAGGCGAGGACATGTCTGCAAAGAGGTTTGGAGTCGAAGATACCAGTAGTGACAGTAATGGTAGTGAGGGCCTAGGTGAGGAACCATGTACCCTTTGGCTGTTGCAGTATGTCGCAACCTTGAGAAGAGGAAGAGCGCATATGTGTGGTGCACAGGAGCAAATTTGTGGTGCATTGGTGGAATCGGAAGAGGAAGCGTCACACAGTTACACGCTGACAAGAGGAGAATTTTTCGCACAGTACAGTGGGGTGCAAATCAAATGGGATTTTGGATCTCGGTGTAGTGGCGGTATGTTGAGCAGCCAAGTGAGCGGTGCGTGAAAAATCGTGTGTTCGGCGAAGAAACCGACTATGCACAAGGTGTCAGTGTGTAGATCGTACTGGGATATGAATCGCGTGGTGGTAGTGTGCGGGTCATCACGGAGGCAAGGGCACATGTTGGTGGTGCGTAGTTAGATCAAGAGGAGAAGGTGCAGAATGTGGATGCGTCAGGAGTTAAGGAAGATGAAGGCTCTCCTAGTAGTGGGAGAGACAAACTGATAATGTTGGATAGTCTTTCGCGGATGTAACTAGATAAATCTTTGGGTATTCTCACATAAAATTTCAAAAGAAGATGGTCCTACCCCCCCTTGTTCTACCCCCCTTGCACATTTTTAATCAAGAAGAACACATGGCAGATAGTGAAGAGGTTGAAGTTGAATAAAGAGAAGAGGAGTAAAAAAGTGATGACACGAGTGAAGGAGAAGGTGAAGTCAATAACACTTTACCCCAAGCAATAGTGGTGTGGAAGGATCCAGACAATAGTAGTGAGAATGGTGGAGCTAATTTTGGTTCCAAGATGGCCAACCAAGATAGTACACTGAGATTTCCTGTGTTCCAAGGAATGGGTAAGGATACTTTCAACCAACATTGGATCACCTACGAATCAATCTGGTCTGTAAAGAGAGTTACATATGAGGCAGCTAAGATTGCACAACTAGAGACTACGTTCAGGGATTGGGCTAGAGACTACGTTCAGGGATTGGGCCCTGACGTGGTACATGAAATATAAGGCTGCTATGCCAGAAGGACAGGCAAGGTCCCTGGCCGAGATCAAATAGGATTTGCTTCGGGAATTTCAGAAGTTGAAGTCAGAGTCCCAATGCATTACAAAAATCAAGGAAATCAAGAAGAAAGGAGAGATCGTCTAGGATTATGACCAACGGTTCAAAATCTTGTTGGATAGGTTGGCATTCCAGATCCAGGACGTGCAGCATAAATAATGGTTCATTGCGGGGTTTCTCCCCCATATCTGAGTCCCACTCACCTAGCAAAAGGTGACAACTCAGGCTGAGGCAGTCGAGATCGTGATGCGCTTGGAAGCCACACCTGAAGGCACAGAAACATCGGTCGGGTTGGAGGAGGTTCAGTTGCAACTAGCCAACCTAATTATACAGCTACAAGATATGGTCAAGGCTAAAGTCATGTAAGAACATCTGTGGTGCACTACATTTCGTTCAGAAGGGCATCAACAGGACGAGTCCCCAGTCCTTCCCAATTACGTGGTGACAAGCGCACCAAGTTCATTTTCGTCTGATTAGTCTAAATGGTGTGAAATATTTCGACAGTGGGGCCATGTGCCACCTCGCTGCCCCACCTTACAAACGTATCAAGCAATGAATCACACCCCCTTATGTGAATTATGTAAGTTCGTCCACCACGATATCAGTAGTTGTCGCTCTCTCCAAGTGATGCAAGATAATACCCATGATGCATTCTGGGTACAAGAGGAAAAAAATGGTGGTCAGCGCGGTAGTGGTGACAGAGGAAGATATCAAGGAGGACCTCGAGGTGGGTATGGATACGGACACAGATGAGGATATGGTGGAGGAGGCGGTAGACCCCCAACATGTTTCAATTGCGATGGGATTGGTCATGTCTCACGATTTTGCACTAAGTCGTGCATGCTCTACGCATATTGTTATAGTCCTGAACATGTAATTGAGGATTCTCCAAACTTGCTAAAGAAGTGGGAGGACAAGAAGGGTAATTGTAACATGGTGCATGTCAAGCTGCGCAAAAACAAGAAGAAGAATGGAGAAGCAGACGTCCAGGTAGTAACCCGTGGAGGGGCGAAGACAGGGGCATAATTCAAGCGCGTAGAAGGTTCGGGTCAACAATATATTAGGAAGGCCCCCAAACCCCCTCCTAAGATTGATGCAGCTCAGCAAAAGAAGTTTATGCACAATGCGTAGAGAGCCTTGGAGGAAGAATGCACACACGAGGAGTTGCAACACGTGACTCAGAGGTCTCTTGAAGAGGCACGGGTGCAAGAGGAAGTTCAAAGAGTGACGCATAGGTCACTAGAATAAATATGGATCCACGAAGAAGTGTAGTGGGTGACACAGAGTTCGTTGGAGGAAGCGCATGTGCGCAAAGAACTACAACACGTGACACAAAGATCTTTGGAAGAAGCTTGCGTTCGTAAAGAAATCTAGCGTGCAACCCAAAGATCGATAGAAGAATCATGTAGATAGTCTATGTTGCAGCGTGCTGAGTAGAAGTCATATGAACAACGCCAAGAAGAGTTTCAATGCACGGCGCACGCAAAATCCTTGTGCAACCTCGGTTGCATGGAAGAAGAAGACAATCAAGTCAATACCTTATTGCATTGTTGTTTGTGTTTGCTTAGAGATCCAGAAGTTGTGAGTAAGTTGACCCATATGTTAAGCGCTTGCATGAAAGAAGATGGAATACTCATATCAACATTATCAAGGAATAATATGGAATACTCATCAATATTCATGGAACAAGGCATCAAAAAAACATTATTCAATAGGACATTATCAAGGAAGAAGATGGAATACTCATCAATATTCATGGAACAAGGCATCAAGAAAACAATATTCAATAGGACATTATCAGAGTCCAACAATTACTACAAATTGGAGAAGTTACAACAACAATGCATGGAATCAAAGGAAAGAAAATTATTCTACAATCAACCACCAAGGATTAAGAGCAAAAAGAATTGAGTTCGGATGGATTGATTTTTTTTTTATGAGCCAATATTGTTCAAGGCTTCGAATGTCATATCGCCTCGTCTCCTCAACCTTATCTAATCGATGACATTTACAAAAGATTGTTCATTCAACAAGGGGAATTTTCTTATTGTCTATGTTTTGAGGACAAAGCATTTTTTAAGGGGGGGAGACTTGTAATATACCTAGGGTATATTACAATTAGGGTTATAATATAGTAATTATTATGTATTCATTAATTTGTAATAATGATAAGTCATGCCCTTTGTCAAATACATGACTTATCACCCACCACGTGTATTTATACACGTCTATTGTACTCAATGAATCATGACTCAAATATATTCTTATAATAAATTATTATTATTTAATATGGATAACTTTATGTATTCATGGTGTTCCCATGAAGTGGACCACCAGGGTCGCTTCATGCATGCAAGCACAATGGGGAGGATGTATTATACCTAGGTCAAGAATACAAGGGATGGCTTGATAAACAACAGGTGGGTATGGGCAATAGTGGACTTTGTTGCACCTAAAAGCATTTCCATGTAGAAAACGCAATGCAATTGTATGCTTGTTAACCATAAGCAAAGGTCCTATCTCTTTCCCAATGCTAAAGTCTAAAGCAATCTTGGTGATGGGTGTGTCGTCCATGTATGTTGGTTAAACCATAGGCAAAGAACCTACCTCTTGTTCAATGTTGGAGTTTGAATCAATCTTGGTGGTGGGTGTGCCCTCCATGTTTTGGTTGAGAGCATCAACAATTCCCCAAGTCCACAAACTCCTCAAATAGTTAAACCACTAAATAATGTAGCCTCCAATTATTTATTAGAGCTTGAACCCCATTAACCACTTTATGTGCTAAAAGAGGAAGTCCAAACTCATACAAACAAGCCAAGCCTTCACCCAAGAGCTATGTGAGTAGGAGAGCACCCTATTCATCCTTGCAAATATGCACAAATTCCCATGAAAGGAGCTTGATCTCAACCTTGGGATCACTCAGAGCAAAGGTTCAAACAAAGGTCGAAATGAGCCAAGGAAAATATCTTTGTGGGAATGAGGTCGAATATCCACCATACAATCTGAATAAAGGGTTGTGATCTCTTCACACAAAACCGTGCAACCAAATGGCATTTATTTCAAGAGTAAGAGTGGTGTAATGCAAGGTATGGTGGCATACTTGTTCCAATGCAAGGTATGGTGGCATACTTGTTCCACGTGTGTTTATTGCCAATTCTTTTGCAAAATCAAAACCAAGTATATTACCTTGCCAAGCATACGATTGTAATGTATATCATTAGCATTAGCATTAATGTTCGCAGAATAATGAAGCAACTTTCTTTATTCATTTTATTTGAATGTTGTGCTATTGTGAGGTATTGTGCATTTTTATTTTGGTAAAAATCAAAAGTGCATGGTACGCAACTTTGTCATTATATGAAAAATCTATCTATTGAAGAAAAATTTGTTGCCGCACATTTAATTTTGACGTGGAAAGAAACTTCTATTGCTATGAGAAGAATCCCTTGAAATGGAGAATCAATATTTGTGTTATGTTTTTGGGATTCAAGAAAATCAACTCACTGTTGTTAAGCAAATTCTGGTCAAGCATATGCAAAGCAGTAAAAGATTGATGAGCAACATAGCAAAGCAGTAAAAGATTGAGCATTGAATTGATGATAAGCATGTTGGCAACATTTAAAGGCATTCAAGAAAGAGACATCATATGATGAAACACACACACAAGAGCTTAAAAGAAAATATGATGGCACAAGAAATGTCGAATTGATCAAGCCCCCTTTTATAAAGTTTACAAAATAGTTCCTGAGTTGTGAGCTCGAAAGCCAAAAAGCAAAGAAATGGTAGGTTGGCCAGAGCATGGTGTTCCATCATAGGGTTTGTGCAGGGGCAAGATGAGCCCAAGAAGAGCCACTCACCACTTCAAAGGCACCAGAGAAAAAGGTGTAACAATAGTATCAAGAGGACCATTATTGGGTGGGAGCAAAGCATTGCAAGACTCAATGGTTGCACAAACATTTACCATATTGAAGACAGGCTAAATAGTAATGGGTCATTAGTTATCTACACACTTGCTCAAGATGAGCAAGGATTTGAGTGTGGGGGAGATGTTGGGAGACCTCTTAAGCCCTTGTAATAGTCATCATATATTATACATAGACATTAGCATAAGATAATATGTACGTAGAGGATAAATGCATCTAAGGATTAGTTGGAGCATGTGCAACCGCTCCAACCATCTCTCCTATGTATATATACTCATGAAGATGGAATAGAAAGGCAGTTGGTTAACCTTCCCATAAATACTTCTGAGTACGTGTGTGTTTTGATGTGTTTTCCCTATTGCACTGTTTTGATGTGTTTTCCCTAATGCACTATCTTCTTGAATGCATCCTCTAATTCCATAGACTACAATAGCATGTAATCGGTTTGAGAAGGCTAATGAATACAAGCACTCAAGGCAATAATTTCAACTTGAGTGTTCCAAGTTATTTGGATCCATGGCAATGCACTCGTTTTGAGTTCTCTCACTATCCAAGTTATGTTCAAAGTTATAGTAGCAATGCTTGCGCTTGGCCCTTCTTCAACACTACAATAAAAGGGTTGATGTGAAACTTCTAGAGGTCTTATTGTAAATGTTCATGCTCATTTTGCATTACATTTTTAAGTATGTTTGTGAATAAATTATAGAAAAATGAAACTAGTGAGAATGCAACATGTCATTTTCCAATGGTTAATACACTTACATGATAAAGTGAAAATATGTAGAATACATTCAAAATCACATTTGAATAATGATAAAAATGGTGATCATTATCTAAACATATTACTATTTTTATTATTATTTTAAATAAAACAATAATTATTACAATTATACTTATAAAGATAATTATTATTTAAACATAAATTTTTTCTTTTAATTATCAACTTTATTATTTCCACACATTAATAACATAAAATAAAGGGAAAAAAATATATATATATATATATGAATGACACAATTCAACCATAGAAACATTCCATCAAGATGAAATTTAACACTAACCTTTAATGACTATTGTCTGCTTAAAGTTTATAAAAAAATGTTGAGTATAGATTGTTGTGCTTTAACAGAGGATAACCAGATTTCTCAGGAAAGATGATATAAACCAGTCGCTGACTTTCAAGACGTGATCTCTTATGTTTCTTTTTAACAGTTTTCTTGTGGCCTTGGGATTTGAAAATGTACTCTGGTCGAAATGCGATTTTTTTATTGACAAATTAAAAAATAGAATAGACACAGCTCATAAAACATTTACGAAAATATTTAATATGGTGAGGGAAAACATGGGATAATTAACGAAAACTTACCAAAAACGAAACTAGTTTGCATGCTTTTCAGTATGTCATAGATGTTCTGAGTTCTCAGGACACCTCAATAACTAATTCTAATGCAACATATCATACTGAATTTCACTAATAGTGTTCTCACATTCTGCACGAAGTAGATATTGGGAGAGCACGGGCTCTCTTAGATTAAATTTTGAACCAGAAGCATATGGTCCTTGAGTCTTACATATCTAACAAGTGTGAGTAGAAATCCACTGCCATTGTCGTCATCATCCCAGCACTAGAAATTACAAACAGTTGATACAAGCAAGTTGCAACTAGGAATTCATCCTAGCTAAACAAATGATACTGGTTTGTTTTAACCCTGAGATGGTGTAGCACTGACAGCAGCATGTTTCTCCATGACTCGACGTGTTGCAATGGCCGCTGCTTCACTTGCCCGCAAACTGCCATTAGCCATAAGAGTAGCAAATTCAGAAGTAATTTCTTCTTGAACTTTGGTCCGTGCATCACCCAAAGGATCTTTCGGAAGAGCTGCACCCTCCAAACAGTTTGATCCACTTTCACCCGGGCCTTCATTACAATTATCAGGTTCTTTGTCATCTGAGTTGGTTGAATCATTTAATTGGTGACTGACAGGTTTAACTGTAGGTGGTATATTGCTGCTAGCATTACTTTCAACTGTTACTGATTCTGACACCCTTCTATCTTCCAGCTTGTTTGGAACTTTTGATATTCCTTGCTGCTGCACAAGGTTGGACGTGGGTAATGAAGCACCGATATGAGGAACTTGAGGTACCCCTCCATATCTTAGAGTAGCTTCAAACTGCATTATCATTGGCACTGCTTCACAGAAAATAAGGAAATACAAATGAAAGAAATGAGTTAGTGATGCAGTTTCAGAAGTGATAACGCTCAGCAACGTCCTTTGTATTCACTCTTCAGCATAAACATCTGCTTTGAAAACGACTTACTTATTAAAGGGCCCATTGGGCTGTTCATCACTTCCTGTGGGAGACTAAGGATGAAATCTGGGATGCTGCAGCCAACCAAAAACTGTGCAACCTCGTTGCTGAAGTTGTTACAGTTATGGTGCAATAAACTATATGTTTCAGCTGTATAGCGAGGGCTTATTTCTTCCAAGAATTCTTCAAACATTTCCATTGGGACATGAGTGACACCCAAGTCAACCACTTTACATGGTTTTCCATATTGAGTTTGACCTGTAGGGCTGTGTTGAATACCGCCCCCAAAATAATACTCCTTCCCATAAACTACCACACCGGTATGCCTGGCCATAAGAATGCAAAACACATGCCAAATAGTGTTCAGTATAGAAAGCAGAATCTTGGTGCATTTCAATTCTTGTAATAGCATGCATCTATATTAGTTTCATGATGTTTGGAAAGTACCAGGAAAGCTTTCTGTAATTCAAAATAGAGTAGCTGGTTGTTTTACCTTTTGGATCCATATACGATCAAAATCAATCAAATCACAACCAAAATCAATTAATATATGACTAAAATAAGTCCAAAAACAATTCCATTCAAAACAGCTTCATTCAACAGCCATTTGGCATGATTGCATATATCAGAACAGCATTGGCTTAGTTCAATTAAAAAAGCAAAAAAATCGAGGCACAAACACTCGAGTTACAAATTGACTTACTCCAGTTAGACGTTCGTACATACAGGATGAAAAGCATTGCAATAGTACAAACATTTGGCAGTTAAATTTTAAAAGATGTATCTCGACTCGAATACCAAATGCTTTCAATTTATATGTACAAATTTCAGATATAGTTCAACTTAACTCACATATATTTAGAAGGGACTTTTTAGTATTTGAACAGCATGTGTACTGGATTTGTTAAGCATTTAGTTTCAATGTTTGCAAAATATTGGCTGGCATGGGATTACTTTGGAAATGAGTCAACAAACAGTATGGAATCTTTGTGGAAATATCAGCACCAAGATAAGCAGGTGATATAATTTTGCTCCAAGCATTCTTCCTTGAAGTTTCATTGAAACATGTTATGAATTTTGCCTCACAACACATACCAAAATTAAGAAAAAAACCGTTTTTTGGCTCATATTAAGCATTAATAGCTATTGATCAGATGTTTTTAATACCAAAAAACACTAAAACCTCACCACATCAAATCCAAATACTGCACTTCCATCATGCTTACCACAAAGCTCCTTAGATTTAGCAAGGTTAATTGTTTTCTTGGCCACTACTTCTCTCCAACATTTTTGGATGTTTCTTCTGTGCAAACATTTCATGAAAGGCTCAAAGATCAACCAAAGTAGCATTCAAAATTGCAGTGTATCATTTTCCATGGATTAATTTAGGACATTATGAACAACCATTGGGTAGAGATTAAGAGGGACCATTACAGATTCATATTTTTTGAGTTGTGGGAGATTTAATTTTAGAAAATATGAAAAGGTCATACACGTTACATTGTGTAGAGATAAATATGAAAAGGTCATACACGTTACATTGTGTAGAGATGAAGAGGGTCCATTACAGATTCATATTTTTTGAGTTGTAGGAGATTTAATTTTAGAAAATGTGATAAGGTCATACACGTTACAAGCCTGTAGGCAGAAAATGTTGAAACTTAAACGTGTACTGATTGCAGGCACAAAATGTCCGAGGAATGACAAAAATCCATTTAAAGACAATGTGCTACTGAAGAAGACTTCAAAAGTGGAAACAAGGCTACTGATTGCAGGCACAAAATGTCCCAGGAATGATAAAAATCCATTTAAAGACAATGTGCTACTGAAGAAGACTTCAAAAGTGGAAACAAGGCTACGCAATTTTTGAAATTTGACTAAAAAATTCCATGAAGGCTTCAACAAAATTTATTGAGACTTAAAGGTCAGAAACAGCCACAATTTTTGGCAATATTTCATTAATTTTTACTTAGGCTCCTTATGCTCCTTGAGCCCCAAGACCGTGGTCATATAAAATGCGATACGTGACCAGGGGTTACAAAGATGGGCATGGACTTGCAGTAGCCATACAATGAGATCTTTTATATTAGATATGTTTTGAACACGTGTCCTCCAAATGTTTTACCATCTCCAATATAGTGACAACATTAATACATTGTACAAAATTATTTAACATGCTAAAAACTGAAATGCTTAAAACTGACAAAATTTCAGGCAGCCAAAGTTAAACTTTTGATGTCATGCCACATAGACAGAAAACACCTTTCCAGCCTCCACATAAGCAGAGTTAAGCACGACTGAATTGATTTCTTTGCATGATAGGTCCATTAGAGTGGTCAGTGTTATTGAAGACTCTGATGGTATTCGAGCCTTCACACATATTGCCTCTTGCCCCCCTTCATTCATTGGGTTTTCAGCAATATCTATCTGTGGGTGATGCTTGTTCAAACTACATAGAGAAAGCATCTCTACTGCCCTCAGCCTTTAACCTTGCTTGGCCATATCAATTGTAGCGATTTTATGATTTCGTTATACCATACAAATTGTTTATCCATCACTATTAAATATCCCTGTCATGAATTGATCCTGCCCACCTTTAAAATAAATGAGTGGATATAAATGACAGCTTCAACTGGGAGAAACCTCTTTTCATGAGATTCCCTCTTTATATATATCTTAATCATGTAGGTCAAGTGATAGTGACATCTGCTTAGCCTCATCAATATCTTCCTATTGTTTAATTTAGTATACAACTAATCTGAAATCCAACCACTTTCGGCTAGTTAGGAGCTAGTCTCATTGACAAGATGTCCATTCATCATTGTTGGTTCGATTATGACCAACGAAGCTACTTATTGTAGATTATATAATCTCCTAAAAGCAAAAAATGGTATATTCCAATGCTTTATTCAAGTAAACCAAAGGACTATAAAAGGGCAAATTAAAGCCATAAAATGCTAAAAAAAAAAAACATCCACACACAAAGAAACACTCTATACACTCTTCTTTACACTAGAGAAACCCTCACGAGAAATAAAAATTCCATAATTTCATTAACATGGATGGTAACTGCAAATAAAATTACAAGGAAGAGATACCCAAGACAAGGCGTTGCACAATTGCATTGAAACTAAACCCCTCACGCTTTGAGTGTTATACAGCTATTTGCCACATGATCACCTAATGGGCATCATCCAGAGGTTAGCAGTCAGATATTAATCGAAGTTATGTCACTTTTCCTCGAAGTTTCTAGTAATCTTTTTTGGTTCGTCGCAGGTTGTCCCTTTATAACTTGTGACCAAAAGTTGATGATTGCGACTTGTTCTCTTTCAAGTCCTGACCAATCTTGCACTACAAGAATGCAAGGCGTGACTGGGTCTATTACTCTCCAATTAGGATTTGTTTCAAAGAGATAGATCAAGGCTCGGATTTCTCGTAATATGACCTCAAGAAGCTTGTTATCTTGGGTGTCTTGATTTCTCCACCATCTTATCTCTATCATCCTATATATTGGGGTTCTCTCATGGGAAAAGGAGAGGAAAAGACAAAGTAAAATTATACTATCCGATTGATCACAAAGCTTGGGCAAGGAGATTGGGAAGAGCTTCGTCGAGCCTCTTGATTGTAAGTTGTAAGCCTTTCATTTTATTAATAGAATTGTACCAATGTGTAATTAACAACTTCACTTTGCCCCACTGTGTAATTAGCAATTTCACTTTGACCCTTTATTTGCAAATGGAATGAGGTACTCCTTTTTAACTTGGTGTCCATCATTTCTTTTTACATCTAACTTATCATCCGATCCTCTAGCCTATAAGTGAGAGCGAGATATTCCTTGTGGTTCACGAAGAGCCCCAATCAATAATTGCCTCACGAAGAGTAAACATGTCATAAGCAAGTTTGAACTCGGTTGGGGAGGATAGCATTTTTCGTCTCAACCACTAGAGCTAGACCCAATTTACATTACTTGGTGTCCATCATTGTCCACAATGTGATCCAAAAGTGGTTGAGAAACTTGGGGTTCTTGTCTAACACAATAGATGTAAGCAACCCAACATGAACACACATGTAAAAAACAATGTTTTTGGATCTTTCCCCATCACCAAAATTTTGCAAGGAATAAACATATACATCTTTTTCCCATCAACGATCACAAAGATCTAGTTGTGATGATGTTGTGTCGTTGACAATCCTCCTACAAAATCCATGGAAATGCTCTCCCATGGTCTAGAGGGGACTGGAAGTAATGTCTATACTCTATAGTTCCAATTTTTGGTTTGAAGGCTAAGAGATGCTCCACAATGCACATTGTCTAATGAATTTCTTGACATCTGCTTGCATATGGGGACAATTGAAATACCTCTATAGGTTAGCCAAGGTTTTATGCATGAGAAAAGGCCTTGCTACCTTCGAACTATGTACTTCCCTCATTAACAAGAGTTGACCTTCCCTTTTAGGAAAGTATATCCGTGTGTAGAGATAAAGTCTACCATCTTCCATATGGAATCTATGTTCACAACATGACACCTTATCTGCATCAACACCCTCCATTGCCTCCATGTATAGACGCCACTCAAGATTAACATCATATGCATTCATGAAATCCTGGAGCTTGAGTGTATCAAGTTGCATAATGACAACACCATTGGTGGTCTCAACAAAAAACGTAGCAATCTTCTTTTGGACACCTTTCTTGTACCAAATGGCCAAGTATGACATCTATGACATCTAATTGAAATGTCAACTATGTTGCGCCTTGCACTAAGTTTGTAAGAATTGCAACAGTTGTCAATCTGTATGTATCACAATTTCCTTGCCGAGCAAATAATGTCTCTATTGCTTGACTGCCTACACTATAACATACAGCTCTTGCCATAGGTAGGATAACTAATTGCTACACTTGTGAAAGTTTCTAAATGGTAGGTGATAGGCCCATGTTGTTGCCACACCACTACTTTCATGGCATATCCCGAGGCATCAATTTCTATCTCAAAAGGAAGTCTCAAATTTGGCAACCCCATCTTTGGAGTGTTGCACACCTTTTCCTTTAAAGCTTCAAACAACTTCCCATTTCCCATGCTTTGTTGTCCATAGGAACTCCCTATTGCTTTGAGTCAACCCATGTAATGAAACCATTATCTCAGAAAACTTGGCTATAAATAATTTGAGGTGGTTGCCTAGGCCCAAGAAACTCTTGATCTCATTGACATCCTTTGGGGCTAGCAAATCAAGAATTCCCTTTGTTGTGTTTGTATCTATGCAAATTTGTCCTCCTATTATAAATTACGAGTACAACATTTCCTTCTTACCAAATTCACACTTCTTCAAATTGGCTTACAACTAATGCTCTCTCAAAGTTTGTAAAACTCTTGCTTAACGCTGCAAACATTCTTCCCAACTGCAGTTGAACACCAACATGTTGGTCATATAGACAATAACAAAGGAGCCCAAGTACAACCACAACTTTGTTCATTATAGGCATGAAAGTTGATGGTGCATTACATAAGCCAAAAGCCACGACCAATCATCCAAACAACCCTTGCTTGATCTTAAATGCAGTATTCCATGTGTCTTCTTCTCATATTCGTACTTGATGACAACTCAACTTCAAGTCTAACTTGGAGAAGAAAGTCACTCATTCCAATTGATTGACCAATGGGGTAAAGGTTGTCGGTTTTTTATCGTGATCTTATTCAAGGATTGAAAATCCACTCACATACACCATGCGCCATCCTTCTTAAGCACCAATGCCACGGTTGACCACACGATGATTGAACTCAAGGCCGTTCTAGCGATGACTAAAAATCCTTCTTGATCTCCTCACTCTCCAACAAGGATGTTGTGTATAGCCCATTGTTGGATAATTTGGCATCTAAAAGACCAATTCAGTATAGTGTTGGACCATGTCTTGGGTGGCAACCCTTTCATATCCAAGAACACATTCTCAAATTCAAACATCATCTTGTCCAAAGCTAGTTTCTTTTTCAAGTTGTGTTCAATTTCTAGCTCTTTCTCCTTTGTCTAAGCTCTTCCCAGTAACAAAACAAACTTGTGGCTGCCATTGATTAGTCTCTTTGCCTAAACAATCGAGATCAAAGAAATTTGCTTCCCCTTTTAAGAATGTGAGACATATGATTTCGATCCTTCACCAATTTGTACTCGTTGATCTTCTTTGGAGGTTGTATCCATTTCCCACAAGTAGCGACTTATGACAATGACTTCATAGATGTTTAACGATACAACATCAGACTCAATCTCATTAATAATGGAAAATGAAGTGGAATATTTAAACTTATATTGCTTCCTAATAAGCAATTCTACATCTTTATGCATCCATTCTAGTGGGTAAGATTCGAGATAACCGTGTGAAAGAACATCCAACATCTAAGATTCTTATGGGTACTTGTGTCAAAGATAGCCTTGACCAACATCTTCTTGATCTACTTCTTCAAATGAAATTATTTCTCCCTCTTCTACCTTGGGCTTGGGCTACAAGTTTAGCATGAGAGACAATTTCTCGCCCACTTCATCATCACCTTCAACTTGCTCCTCTTCTTCATCAACCTTAGAGAGTAAGGACTTCCTCACTCTATTAGAGACATTTTCCAAATGAAGTTTCAAGACATCTCTTCATTGTGTCCATTCTTTCCATAGTGCTTGCAGAGAGTATTGGTATTTCTTCCCTTTTCCCTTCTTGGTGGCACTAGAAATTTTCCTTGGAAATTTTTGTTGAAATCCTTACTCTGACACCTAGGTATCTTGTTATCTAGTGATTTCCTTGCAGCAAATCAGATTAGCAGCTCAAAAAATAAAAATACACTGCTGGAATATTCAACTCAAATAAAGATAGCGGAAGCAATACTGAAAACCAAAAATCTCATGCACAAGACTCATATATTCTACCTATCAACTAAGCTTACCATTAGAATAACTTCAAACTTCAAAGCTTACAAGGGCTCCCTTACCGGGAAAATGGCCCAAATAGAAAAGAGACAAAGTACATCAAAACCTTACTGGCTAATCTGCTGCCAAACATGTATAATCCTGCACTACAACAACACGATTGTTACATTGATACCCATGCTTCCATGTGCTATCTGCGCAACTGTAACGCTAAAACTCACATTGACTGTGCAACTGTTCTAGAAAACCTACACTGTCCACGACGACTGACCCTTCTGTTGTACGATTGTTCTCTCTCTCCCTTTGGCCTTGATCTCTAAATGGAATTCCTTCTCCACCTGTCCAAGATCTCTTTGAATAACAATCCTCTGTGATCCAACTCTCTCTATGTCAAATCAATCTCTCTCGATCAATCTGTCAAGTGTCTTCATCATTCACCCTAGCCTTGCTTTTATAAGATGACTTATGACTTAACCCTAATCTCCAAAGTGATTGACCGTTGAGATTACTTCTCACCTCACTTCAGATCAACGACTGTTATTTAATTCACTAACACTAATTAAAGCATTTCCTTAAATAAAACTCAACATAGAAATAAAAGCACCTTACTTTAATAATTCCTTTAATTAAAGTAAAGTCAAGGATAAAAGGATTTAGACGATTTCCACACGTCTAGACACATAAACTATTGATTTTTCTGAACTTGGCACCTGATTGTTAATTCCGAGCAAAAACAAATTTTACTGAATCACAATACAACTAGGTTCTCAACGAATAAATATTCAGCAGAAGCAAATAAATCAAGACACCATAAAACATTTGCACACGAGATTCGGGTAAACACCCCTAGAAAAACCCTTGTGAGAAAACCAAACCTGTGATGATTTATATTGCTATAAAATCAAGGCTCCCCTTCTGGGATAATGGCCCTTCTGAAGAAATACAAATCAACAAATAGCCTAGCCCAAGAACTATCCTTCGACATCGTTGGTTGCTATCTTCCTTGTTGCCCTTGCTGCCCCTTTGCACCCTTTCCTCAACCCCTGCCACGGCACACCTGAGTGCTCACTCACTCTGTGTACCATCATTGTGTCTTCTCCTCTCACCTTAGCTACCTTTTTATAATCTTGAGATTAGACCAAATCAAACCCTAAACCAAAACCCTAGATCTCCAAAGTGATTAAAGGTTGAGATCTAATCTCACCTTCACCTCTAGATCCAATGGCTAGGACTTAATCCAATTTTCACTTAAGTTACTAAAGCTAATAACTTAGGATTTTAACTTAAATAACATCCATTAATTATAAAAGGTCATTCACTTACACAAAATGAACTTCTAAGGTTCTAAGAGGCATTAGACGACTTCCACGTGCTAGACACACGCTAACGTGGAAGTACCTATCCGATGCTACAACTTTCAACACTCCCTCTTACCGAGGAAGGTACTTACACTCTCTAGAAGTGACTATATCTTCGCTATTCGATCTGCTATCATGGAAAATCTCCAATCCACCTGATTGGCTGCTCCCTCTAACGTGGAAGGTATCCCTGCCATCTTGCTCAAACCCTGCTTTGAAGACCTGTTGTCTGTGCTCCTAGAAGACTCTTGCTTCTAAGCATCTTGCACGGTCATCTCAAACCATGACTTCTTCTAGACAGACGTGGAAGATTGGTCCTTCCCACCTAAACCTAGCTAACTCCCTCTGAGTTGATCAACCTTCAGAGCTACCTGCTCCTTGTTTTTCGTCACCCTACTTGCCATTACTCGCAAGCCACTCTGCATTTTTTCAACTGCCTGGAACAACTGCCCCCGCTACCCAGAATCTTGCCCAAGGCTGCCCGGGTCCTTTTCTGGGCTGCCCGACAGTTATGCTTGCTACTCGAAAAATTCTAGGCAGTCTACCCACTGCCCGGACCTGCCCAACCCCTGTTGGGTCTGCCTACGACTCTAACTCGACCCCTCTGCACTTGGTTGCTCGCAGCTTCTTTAGTCGACGGCTAGCTCAGCTTGCCCACTTCCTTGTTGGTGGGCTTTACTTGCTGGTTGCTCCCTTGTTGGCTTGGCAGCTACTGCAACTATTACGGTGGTTGTTGTGGTAGCCGCCTCTCTCAGCTACGACCCCTTCTACCGACTAATCGCTTTCACCTACGCCGATCACACCCACACAGGCGAATCCTGCTCTCATGCCTCTGCCAACCTCTTAGGCTGCTACTCCACGCGAGGGCTCGACTTCTGTTGGCAGTTGATTAAAAAACAGTGATTGCAACCTCTTTACGCCCCCCAACTCCTCCCTACTCCTTTCTGCCCTTGGCTCCTTGCGTTGACTGCAACCCTCAGCACTCGCGGCCTCTCTATCGACGATTGGCCTCCACGTTATCTATTGTTCTGCACTTTGCATTTGCCTCTCTACCACACAACTCTACTCACGTAGATCTATCACCCGCAACAATTTCGTCGTCACTTCTTATTCGACAGTTGTTGTTGCCCACTCAACAACTCGATCCCACCATACACAACAAAAAGGCTTGATCTCTCCACGTGACTCCATGGCATGATCTTCAACCTGCAGACGTATGGTTGTACAGCTACGTCCGTACGTTATTGTACAGTCTGCTCTCTTTTTTATTATTATTATATTAACCTTGCAGCTAAAAAAAAATCCGCAGATCCATAAACCTAGAGTTTCCCGCAGATCTGAAATTTTCGCTGCGAAATCTCGATCTCGTGCTATTTGGCTTCGCCTTCAAAGTTGGAGCTCTAATACCATGTCGATTTTTCTAAACTCAACACCCAATTGTTAATTCTGAGCAAAAACAAATTTTACTGAATCACAATACAGCTAGGTTCTCAACAAATAAATATTCAATGGAAGCAAATAAATCAAGAAACCATAAAACATTTGCACACAAGATTCAAGTAAACACCCCCGGAAAAACCCTTGCGGGAAAACCAAATCTGTGATGATTTTATTGCTATAAAATTAGGGCTCCCGTTCGAGGATAATGGCTCTTCTAAGGAAACACAAATCAGCAAATAGCCTAGCCCAAGATCTGTCCTTCAATCTTGTTGGTTGCTATCTTCCTTGTTGCCCCTTTGCACCCTTTCCTCAACCCCTGCCCCAACACACTTGAGTGCTCACTCACTCTTTGTGTACCATCATTGTGTCTTCTCCTCTCACCTTAGTTGTCCTTTTATAATCTTGAGATTAGAACAAATCAAACCCTAAGCCAAAACCCTAGATCTCCAAAGTGATTAAACGCTGAGATCTAATCTCACCTTCACTTCTAGATACAATGGCTAGGACTTAATCCAATTTTCACTTAAGTTACTAAAGTCAATAACTTAGGCTTTTAACTTAATTAACCTTCATTAATTACAAAAGGTCATTCATTTACAAAAAATGAACTTCCAAGGTTCTAAGAGGCATTAGACAACCTCCACATGCTAGACACACGCCAACGTGGAAGTACCTGTCCAATGCTACAACTTTCAACATAGACTAGTGTGGAAATACATGTCCGATGCTACCATGCATCAACAATTTTGACTTTTATCCTCCTTTATGTCCTAAGAAGCTATTTGATGGGCACTCCCTTGAGGTACCCTTTATCCAACCTCCCTTTACTTTCCACATACCTAGCCTTGGCATATACATCATCAAATATGTTGATGTTGAACAATGCTAGCTCCTTTTGAATGAGGCCATGTAATCCTTC
>SNQJ01S0113813.1:0-21947 GCA_010110895.2 Picea sitchensis | reverse complement strand
TAATTCCCTAAGTCACTTTATGTCTCCTCAAAATCACCAAAAAGGTAATTTAATGTTCACTTTCGCCAAAAGTGACATTTTGCACTTTAACCAAAGTCAAAGTACAAATAGACATAAAGGACTAGGACAAAGTGCCAAATGACTTTCCCACATGTGCTAAGGAGGGAAAACACATGGGGAACACCTCCTCAGGTACTAATCTCAACACCCTCACCTTAGCTACCTTTTTATAATCTTGAGATTAGACCAAATCAAACCCTAAACCAAAACCCTAGATCTCCAAAGTGATTAAAGGTTGAGATCTAATCTCACCTTCACTTCTAGATCCAATGGCTAGGACTTAATCCAATTTTCACTTAAGTTACTAAAGCTAATAACTTAGGATTTTAACTTAATTAACATCCATTAATTATTAAAGGTCATTCACTTACACAAAATGAACTTCTAAGGTTCTAAGAGGCATTAGACGACTTCCACGTGCTAGACACACGCTAACATGGAAGTACCTATCTGATGCTACAACTTTCAACACTCCCTCTTAGCGAGGAAGGTACTTACACTCTCTAGAAGTGACTATATCTTCGCTATTCGATCTGCTATCATGGCAAATCTCCAATCCACCTGATTGGCTACTCCCTCTGACGTGGAAGGTATCCCTGCCATCTTGCTCAAACCCTGCTTTGAAGACCTGTTGTCTGTGCTCCTAGAAGACTCTTGCTTCTAAGCATCTTGCACGGTCATCTCAAACCATGACTTCTTCTAGACAGACATGGAAGGTTGGTCCTTCCCACCTAAACCTAGCTAACTCCCTCTAAGTTGCTCAACCTTCAGAGCTACCTGCTCCTTGTTTTTTGTCACCCTACTTGCCATTACTCGCAAGCCACTCTGCAATTTTTCAACTGCCTGGAACAACTGCCTGCTACCCGGACTCTTGTCCAAAGCTGCCCGGGTCCTTTTCTGGGCTGCCCGACAGTTATGCTTGCTACCCGAAAAATTCTAGGCAGTCTACCCACTGCCCGAACCTGCCCAACCCCTATTGGGTCTACCTACGACTCTAACTCGACCCCTCTGCACTTGGTTGCTCACGGCTTCTTTAGTCAACGACTAGCTCAGCTTGCCCACTTCCTTGTTGGTGGGCTTTACTTGCTAGTTGCTCCCTTGTTGGTGGGCTTTACTTGCTGGCTGCTCCCTTGTTGGCTTGGCAGCTACTGAAACTATTACAGTGGCTGTTGTGGTAGCCGCCTCTCTCAGCTACGGCCCCTTCTACCGACTAATCACCTTCACCTAAGCCGGTCACACCCACACAGGCAAATCCTGCTCTCATGCCTCTGCCAACCTCTTAGGCTGCTACTCCACGCGAGGGCTCGACTTCTGTTGGCGGTTGATTAAAAAACAGTGATTGCAACCTCTTTACGCCCCCCAACTCCTCCCTACTCCTTTCCGCCCTTGGCTCCTTGCGTTAACTGCAACCCTCAGCACTCGCAGCCTCTCTATCGACGATTGGCCTCCACGTTATCTATTGTTCTGCACTTTGCATTTGCCTCTCTACCACATAGCTCTACTCACGTAGATCTATCACCCGCAACAATTTCGTCGTCACTTCTTATTCGACAGTTGTTGTTGTTGCCCACTCAACAACTCGATCCCACCATACACAACAAAAAGGCTTGATCTCTCCACGTGACTCCATGGCCTGATCTTCAACCTGCAGACGTATGGTTGTACAGCTACGTCCGTACGTTATTGTACAGTCTGCTCTCTTTTTTATTATTATTATATTAACCCTGCAGCTAAAAAAAAATCCACAGATCCATAAACCTAGAGTTTCCCACAGATCTGAAATTTTCGCTGCGAAATCTCGATCTCGTGCTATTTGGCTTCGCCTTCAAAGTTGGAGCTCTGATACGATGTCGATTTTTCTAAACTCAACACCCAATTGTTAATTCTGAGCAAAAACAAATTTTACGGAATCACAATACAGCTAGGTTCTCAACAAATAAATATTCAGTGGAAGCAAATAAATCAAGAAACCATAAAACATTTGCACACAAGATTCAAGTAAACACCCCCGGAAAAACCCTTGCGGGAAAACCAAATCTGTGATGATTTTATTGCTATAAAATTAGGGCTCCCGTTCAAGGATAATGGCTCTTCTAAGGAAACACAAATCAGCAAATAGCCTAGCCCAAGATCTGTCCTTCAATCTTGTTGGCTGCTATCTTCCTTGTTGCCCCTTTGCACCCTTTCCTCGACCCCTGTCCCGACACACTTGAGTGTTCACTCACTCTTTGTGTACCATCATTGTGTCTTCTCCTCTCACCTTAGTTGTCCTTTAATAATCTTGAGATTAGACCAAATCAAACCCTAAGCCAAAACCCTAGATCTCCAAAGTGATTAAAGGCTGAGATCTAATCTCACCTTCACTTCTAGATACAATAGCTAGGACTTAATCCAATTTTCACTTAAGTTACTAAAGTCAATAACTTAGGCTTTTAACTTAATTAACCTTCATTAATTACAAAAGGTCATTCATTTACAAAAAATGAACTTCTAAGGTTCTAAGAGGCATTAGACAACCTCCACGTGCTAGACACACGTCAACGTGGAAGTACCTGTCCAATGCTACAACTTTCAACATAGACTAGTGCGGAAATACATGTCCGATGCTACCATGCATCAACAATTTTGACTTTTATCCTCCTTTATGTCCTAAGGAGCTATTTGATGGGCACTCCCTTGAGGTACCCTTTATCCAACCTCCCTTTACTTTCCACATACCTAGCCTTGGCATATACATCATCAAATATGTTGATGTTGAACAATGCTAGCTCCTTTTGAATGAGGCCATGTAATCCTTCGACATACTTGCACCATCATTTCTTCCTCCACAATTTGCAATTTGATCGAAAGCCATGGAATTCTATGGTATACTCTTTCACCTTCTACCTTTGTTTAGGTCAAACATATTGCCACTTGATTTTCATATCTTGTTCATACCCAACGAAATGGAACTACTTTTGCAGTATTGTCTTGAATTAATTCCACAATGTCATAGGCAGCTTTCCTTGATGATATTATGTTTGAGTAATATGTTGCCACCATAGCAATGCATCTCCTACCATCTTTAGCTAAGTGCCTCTGGCCTTCTACAACCCTAAAAATACCTAGCCAAAGAAATACACCTTAAGTTGATGCAGACAATCATCCAACTTCTCAAAATTAAGTGTTCCATAAAATGGCTTAATTTCCATCCTTGTTTCTATCTTGAAAGGTTGTTGCACACCAAATGGCATCTATACAAATCCACACTTTGAGTGATGGCACTTGTCAAAATCACCATGCCCCAACTAGAGGCAAAATTTGGCAATGATGATCCAACTATGTTGGTGGTAAAAATGTCGGAAGATATTGTTGAATTGTTGGCAAATTAACCAACACTTGGTGGAGGAAAAAAATCCATATTCACCAAGTTAAGCATTACCATTGAGATCATGGTGTTATCCAACTACTAAAGAAGAGTCAATTGTTGTTGCATATCTTATCAAAGAGACAAAACTCCTTGTTCCACAGTGATCAATGTTGCATGAGAAGACTCAAACTCTCCTGCCATGACCTCTTCAAATCAATCCTTGCTCTACAAATGGTTTTTACACCTCTCCATGAAGATTCTCCACTTGCACAATACCCACTTTTAATATTAAACATCAAACCTCTTAACAAGTGAAAGGAGAGCCACTTTGATACCAAAAAATGATCCCAAATCCAAATGGTTACGACAAGATAGGAGCTAGTCTCATTGACAAGATGCTAGTCCATCCTTGTCAACTCATTTCTAACCAATGAAACTACTTGTAATAGATTACATAAGCTCCTAACAATAAAATATAACTTTGCAAACAATAACAAATATATCATAGAACTCTGTCTTGCAGCCATAGGGCTAAAGAAAGGGCAATTAAAGATTATAAACACAATAGCATGTGCTCAACCATTATACATTGGGAAAAAGGCAACATTCCCATTAAGAAATGAGATACACCCTTCTTTAAACCCAAAAAAACACTCTAGGAATAAAAATTATAAAATTTCATTAACATGAATGGTTACAACAACTTCTAGCACAATTACAGGAAAGAGGTGTCGAAGATAGGGCGTTGCACAATCACACTTCAATTGAAACTCCCATGCAAGGAGAGCTAACCTTTCCAGTAGAACAAAACCAGTGATGAGCATGCAACTATTTCAAGCCTTTTGTTAGTCACTTGGAACTATTGCTTGCACCCAACTAACTATTTGAGTGATCTACCGTTTGGAATCCAAAGACACCCCTCAACACCTCTTGTGGCACTTTAAATAGGCTTCCTGCCAAGTATTAATCACTAGCAATTTAACTTCCTATATTCATCGTTTTCTACCACCAATACAACAACAAAGGCCTGCTCTGCAACCTGTGTTTGGCGTCGCTAACTCCAATGGTTTCCTCTTCAATAGTGATGGCCTTCCTACTACTAACATCGATGACCTTCGTCCCATCAACACCAACAACCTTCCTTCATCGGCAACAACCTTAGTCTATCAATGTCAACAACCTTAGAGTTATTATTCTAACATCTCCAAATGCTCTATCATTAACTAATACATATCGACGACACCAACAACACTACCAAAGTCAATGTCCAGAATTTTCCTTCCCGTCAATCCATCCTTCATCACCTGCTTCTCCATCAAAAACCTATCAATCCTTTCTTCATTGTCCACCCTATTTGTTTCCCAACACGCGTTGACCATTTCGAAATCATCGACACCTCTACTCATCGAATCTCCTACAAGTGGACTCTCGTTGGGCTTTGCTTTATCCTTTTGGGCCAATCCTTTCCGCCTTGAGATTCAACCAAATTCTCAAGGTCGATTTAGCATTTGTTGATAGATAAACAACCCTTGAATGAACTACAATGAAAGAGTGGCAAGTCAATTTAAGTTCCTTCCCTTTACCACATGACCTTTTCCTAAAACCATCCAATAACAAGTACTAAGACTCCTCTCTACACAAAATTAGACCAACTCAAGATGTGGGGTTAATGATTCCTTAAAATATCTCCCATCCAATTCCTAAGCTTCTCTATTTTGTTTCTCTAAAGATAAGGTATGCGTATGCGATAACTTGATTTGCAAGGTCATAATCCTTGACTATAGGGGGAAAGTATAACAAATAGGATTCGCTTATGCCCCTAAAGTACTTGTAGTGTAAGTCACCTAGTTCTTGTTCATGTGTAAATTCAAGGACAATGTATGTCACATAAAAAAAAAATCACCATTAAGTTTGATAATGAAAATTTCATTATAACTTAATATACTCAAACAAAAAAACAAATACAAATATTTTTTAACTTCAAATTCGACCAAAAAATGTCAAATTAAATGTCAAGACTATGCGTGCACACACACACACACACATATGGCCACTACTTGAGAGTCGAGATTCGACAAAACTCAAGTTTTTTTTTTAAATCACCACATTGCATGACTAAGCTTGCAATCACAACTGAGGTTCTCTCTTTTCTTTTGTTTAAGGTAGCTAGAAGGGGAGCATTATCATTATTGAATGGATAAACGCAAGACTTCTATTATCTTCAAAGTAAGTGCTAAAATGGATCAAGATAACCTTCTTTGATGGGAGATAAGCACAAATGGCAAGCCCCCATTTGGTACATGAACTATGTGCATATATGTATTAGGGGTTGTTACATTTTCCCCTCTTCCCTTCCCCAAACTTCTTTGTATGAAAGAGGCAATGTTAATGCTAATTTGGTAGAGATAAAATGCATGAATTAATGAGCAATATTAATTTGTCTTCGTATTAGTTGGTTGCAACCTCTTTTTTGTTCCACAACAATATTTTGAAGTGATTTCCTTCTTGTTCATACAAAGAAGCTCATTTCCATCCAAATTGCATTGTAGGGTCTTCATATTAGTTGGTTACAACCTCTTTTTTGTTCCACAACAATATTTTGAAGTGATTTCCTTCTTGTTCATACAAAGAAGCTCATTTCCATCCAAATTGCATTGTAGGGTTGAAGTCTTCCAACTAAAAGATAGTATTACCATGCATAGTACCACTAACTCACACAACTATAAAGACAACACATCTCTCTCCCCTAATTTAAATATGTTAACTTCACCCAAGCTAAATATACTTCCAATAAATTAACAATGTAAGCTTGAAGGAACCTATGCAAACATAGACAACTCTATTGAGCACAAAATGTCCATAAGGGAAATCTCAAGTTATGATAGGATTGCCACGAAAAGTAGGAAGTTAAAACTCAGTCAATTTGTGCTATAGCTCAAGTTGGTCCTAAGAAGGAAACTTGGGACAAATTTGCTTTGTAACTTAAGCATGTTCTGCAGAGATTTGAGAATGCCTCGTGAAAATGAAGATTTCAGGAGGGCAAACTTTACATCAACTTGCATGAGAGAGTTTGAGTTCCATGGTTCTACCTTCAATGGTGCTTATCTTGATCATGTTAGGATCAACTTCCATAATGTAGGATCCAATAATACAAAAAACTTCATGTCGCTAATCCTACCAAGACAAGTTTTTAATCAAATCAATCCTTACTCAAAGTGACCTCAATTATGTCATTAAAGATGCTAACTCCAATGGTGCAAGCTTGAAAATTCTTTAGAGCATAGTCCAAACGTTCTACCTTTTGGCCCTTTTCTGGGCATATTTCCGATCAATTTTGCTCGAAATCCAGCCAGAAATTGTTGGAACTGCAGATTTGACTGATTGAGCCTGTGTAATCCTAGTGCCCTAGGGGTTTTTCAGGACGCTGAATTCATTTATGCATCCAAAAATGCAATTTAAACAACAGAAATTTGCGATTTAACCAAGATTTATATCACCAGATTCCAGTGAAAAAAGCCAAAGGGTAGAATGTTAAGACAACGCCATTGATTAGAACCAGGCATTGTACAGGCCACTAACAAGTTAACACGGTTTCAAAAAAGAACAAGTTTACAAGCTGCCCTAAGCCACAATACTCAAGCAGAAATCTGCCCAGCTAAAGAATGATGGATACAAGTAACAGATTTTCCCAGATCCAACTGAAAGAATCTATAAGAAACAGAAAGAATTATGCCTAAATACTTATACAGCGTTCCAAAAGGCCAGAAATATATAAAACAAACGCAAATGTAGAGTCTGAGTGGAAGAAGGCTAAAATTAAAGGCCAAGAACACGTCCTCTGATACTGCTTTGGTTTTAGCAACTTAAAATACAATACACATTTACGTAAAAATTAAAGAAAGAAAGACAGAAAACCAACATCACAACAAGGTTGAGAGGCATAAACAAAGAGGAACAAAGACACTATAAGAAAAACACAAGATAGACGTGATCTCTTAGTAATAAAGAGGCTCGCAAAAGCAAAGGAAACCTTAAAACTTTATCTAACTATGAAGGATTAAGCGTTCTTATAACAAGGAGGCACTCACCATGAATGAAATTTTCAAATATTTCTTTGAATCGACTTAAAGTAAAACCTCTTAACAATAGTGATACTTTTTAATGGAATCAGGTTATTTCTATTTCATAACTATAATGAAGTATTGATATTCCAGGTTAAGAAATGCTACCTTTTAATTTAATGGTGAAATTATATCTATGATGATGTAATGTGTATGTCTTTAGATTTTGGCATTCCCTGTGAGGATACTTGTGATTCCGTTATACTTAACTCTATTAAGAATATTGGATCATGTTAAAATTTCAATAAGTTGCTAGCAAGTCCATACACGAAAACAACCATGTCTCACTTGATTTTCTCTACTTTCAATCTAAATATGTATTAATAGAACCAAGTACACAGATTTCATACACCTCCGCTTTATCAGTTTAGATCACAACGATTCGCGTGGCACTTATTCACTTTTTTGTCTTCTCRAGACATTTATGATTTTTTCTTAAAAAGATAAAAAAAAATCTTRTATTTCATTTGTGTACACAACAAGATGCATCATATAGTTTTGCATTAAWGGATCACCACAGAGGTAAGCAAGCTTCCCCTTCCAACATAGGCAAGAAAAGCCAACGGTAAGCTTTATACATTTTATCTCTTCCATTTTGTGACATCATTTACCAAGAACTCCTATTCAAATAAACATTTGGGGGAGGCTTCACTTCACATCTTAGATAGTGCAGAGTAGCCATAATTACTGCAAGTTTTTAAACTTCAATAGCAATCTATAATGAACATATACTAAATTACTAATTCACACATAAAGCCAATTGCTGGTTTGAGAAAAACAACTTGAACTTGGTTTTCACTAAGCTTCTTCTAGATCTCACCCCCAATAATTATGGTCGATCATTTCTCAAATTAAAAATTGTATTCCTATTACTGAAAATTCAGTGCCATCAAAAATCCTATCTATTAATCTGTGTGGGTGTTCTATAGGCTTATTAACCAAAACTAAACTATCTAATTTGTCTAATATTTGCAATCCATTATTCATACATTTGTTGCTTGGCTATTGTAAAAACACCAAGAAAGAAAGAATGGAAGCATAGACATATTTCACAGAAATCAGTCTACATTACATAGAACTATAAAGTATAACTCTAACCAAGTTAAAAACATATATAAGAGTCCAATAAAGAGATTACAATCATGTTACATGCGAAGGCCATTCTCCAGCTTCCAAATTAACATGCAAATAATGTACTCAAGTATCTCACATTCCAAATGTGCATGATATATAATTTACTCATGGATATTGTCATGTGTTCAAACCTTAAAACTAAAATCTACTTACCAAACTCCTTCTATAACTTTTCCAAGAAAAGTAGTTGAGAGTTGACGAGCAAGTCCTTGGCTTAGATCATAGACATTTACCATGACCTTTTCTCCTTCCTGCATGATGAGGGAATTTAGTAATTTCCTTAAATGCAATAAGCTGACATGAATAAAAGCACAGGCATGCTGACTCACAGAGATACAAATGTAAACCCCCAAAAAAGGTAGTTATGGATTACATTTTGAACATACCAGCATGGCATTGTGATATAACAAAACAACAAACCCACAAACGTACACAAAGCATACTTGCCCACATGAGTGAAAGCAGACAAATATAGAACACCATCATTCATGCACGACAGCCGCAGACTACATGTAAACATGCATGTTTCCACATGGACAAGAACAAAGAGCGGAAAGGATTCTCATCAATGTAGGCAAATTTTCAGATATGCTGTTTTGAACCCTATATATGCTTCTATGGATTTCAAATACCAAGACACACACGCACACAATTGATGTACTAATAAATCTAGAATATGTTGTACATTGTGCTTGAATTATAACAATCTGAGTATTAATCATTTCAAAACAAACATATATGTCTAGAGATACAACACCACTGCCAATAAGTTTGAAACAAGGGATGAAAACTCAAGATTCCAATGCTCTTTGAAGGAATATGAAATTGGTTATAAACATTCCATCCTTCAAATCAAGGGCCAGAGTAAGACTTTAGTCATGAAATAAGAGAATCAACTCTAAAAAGTTGGTCTTACAAGCTGTTCAGATCTTCAAAAGATTCTGATTTTGTATCTTGTTTAATAAGCTTTCAATTTTTTTATCAAGGACAAAATTTGCTTTAATTCTTGCAACTGAAGATAGAATCCCAAAGTGTTGCTTATGACTTTAAAGTTTATGCTAAAGAAGGCCCCTCTTTGCCTTTCAATTTTGATCCCTACCGACAACAAATCCACCCACACAAATACAGAGCAACCCCCTCTCTCAAGTGGGCGCACACACCAACCCACATACACAATCATCTACGTGGGCAAATGTGGCAATGGAGTACAACCTCAACCCCATAAAGTAATATGCAAGTCATTATAAATTTATATGTATATTGCTGAAAATGCCCAGCTACAAGATAGTCGATACCAACCTTACACTTGGTTATACTTGATACCAACCTTGTACTTGGTTATACTATGTATTATGTAGTTTAAACTTTTCACTTTATTTTTCCAATCTCATTGTACATAATTCATAGGGGGCTTGATCAAACTTATCACCTAAGTCACACGGTTTAGGTTCACAATGATTAGGTTTGGTTCAAATTCAAATTTTTTTATGAGGCTTGGATGAGGTTCACCATTAGGTTTGTCTACATACAATTTATATATATATATATATATATATATATAAACTTTAAATAAAATAAAACATAAAATAGTAAGAAATCAACATCAACAAACATATATGAGTAAGACTCATGATCAATAAACATATATAACTCATGAGTACCTTAATCATGATAAAATCCAATCATCAATGTCCAAACTGCAAAAAGAAGTAGCACATATTCTTCAAACTTCCAAAATTTAAAAAGATGTCCATGTTGTCAAATACTGCAATATACTTACCCAAGCCTCGGCCCTCAATGAAATGGATATCCACTCTAAGTCCATACACTCTAACAATGGAAAATTGAAATAGGTCAACGGTTGCCAGAGAGTTAAAGTAGAGTCGAAAATTGATGAGTTGAAGCATAAAAGCTTGAAGATCGAGCCAACCTTTGTAGGATTACAGACCGTGTTTTCCATTTAGTGGAGGCAATCAAGACCAAGCTTGAAGACCAACAAAGAACATGTGAAAAATGAACACATCGCGTAGAGATAGGGTTAGGTTTTAGGTGTAATTTTTTTTACCTATAACTATGAAAAAAACATAAAAAAAAAACCTCAATCAAACCCCAATTAAATTCATTGTTAAGTTCACTTTTTCAAGTTCAAATTCATTTAGGTTCGCCTTTGGGGTTTGAAACTTGAACAAACCCGAATTTTTTTGAGGTTCCAAATCTCAAACCTCAAGGTTCAAATTCAAGGAACCCTATGACTTAGCTTATCGCCCACCTATATATGTATATTTGCACTGAAAAGTGAAGTGCACTTTACAGCCTAGGTGGAAAAGATGTGTTGTGTAACATAATGTGTGTAATGCTAATATATTGTTGCTTTGTCAAAATTTGCAAGGAATTTGACAAAGTTCCCCAACATTTGTTAGTTGACAACCTTAAGGATCTAGGTCTTCCAATCCTAGTGGTATTACTTGTGATGACACTTTAATATTTATGAATCAATCGTCGCCAGGGTATGTATAAGTGTTGGTGTGTCCAAGGGAATTCAAAGTAATATACGAGTTAAACAAGGTTTCCCACTCTCTCCTACACTTTTTTGACTTTGCATTAATGAAATAGATGAAATTATATTAGGTGCCTTGGTGCCACTGATGGCTTCTTGCTCTTTAGACTTTTTAATAGCTTTTGGGGTTACTCCAAAAGTGCTTACACCTTGCTAGGAGAATGCTAGGTCTCCTAGTCCCTTGGCAATGCTTCATGGACATATGGATGGCTCAACTTAGGTTGATGTTTAACCTTCGTTAGAGTGCTAGCATAGCACCCTTACCTAGGAGGTTGTTACCATAATCGACATGATGCCTAACCTGTTGGGTGCATCCAATGGGGGAGTCAATTGCTCTATTAGAAGAGGTAACTACCTATGAGAAGCACTAGGCACTTGGAGGAGAGCTATTAACCCTAGGAGCTTAGGACCATGTGATATACACCTTGGAGGTTTGACACTTGAAATGAGGACACTTGGGTTGAGGAGCATACTTCATGGAGGTTGGTTGTGGACCCAGGCACATACGTTGAGGAGGAGCATTGGAGCATAGTGACCACATTGGCACACATGTTGAGGAGCATTGGGCATAGGAGGATACGTGGCACACAATTAGAGGAAGAGCACCTTGCATGAGTACACTTGGATAGCAAACCACCATGGAAGACAAAGCATTGAACTAACAACTTGTTGGAGAGCAGACCATCTTGGAGGAGGGATGTTGAGCCCAAGGAGCATAATGCATGGGGGGCGATTGATCTTAAGGGGTTGGATAAACCCTTGTGTGACAATTGTATCTTCTTGTATTGTAGAGTACTCCGTGCAAGGTTGCCTTGATGGTTCACTCTATGGACGAAGTCCTTGTTTTTTGTAGATTCCCCCACTTGCTCTATATATAAGAGGAGAAGAGAGCTCTTGTAATATCATTATTGTACTCTATTCTATCTTTGTAATTGTCTTGAAGGTATCTTGTAGGAAGCAAGATGCTAGGGCCAGTGAGAAAACCCTAGGAGTACAAGAAGAGAGAGAGACATCTTGGATGTTCTTGGAGAGATTGCTCGTGGGAGATGCTAGGGTTTGTGCTATGCAAGTAAACCCTAGGGAAAAACATGACGATGGAGGAGATGATGGTTTATTTTATGGATCCTATTGTAGCATTAGGGTTCCAACCCTAGTAGAAGACATGAAGAGAAGAGCTAATGCCTTGGATGATTTTTGCAACCTTGTTCTTATGTGATGCATGGAGGCTAGGGCAAGATCATGGAGAACCTAGCTTGATGACTCTTGAGCTCGATGTAATGATTTGCTTTGAAGAACACTCAATTATTGTATTCTTAATGTTCCATGGAAGTCTTGGTGCTTGTGTTGATGCAAGAGTTGAAGACCTGAGATTTGAGAACTCAAACCTTAGAATGGACCTGTAAACTTGGAGTTCAGCCATGTATTTGTGTGATGCAACATAGTTGGGGTTTGTAAACCCTACGGAAGACAAGGGCACTGATGTAGAGAAATTGTGTGATACAAGCTTGGTGTATGTGCCAAGAAGACTTGCCGATGTTGATGCTAGCTTGTTGGGGATGTTTGGTGGAGTGACAAGCTTTGGTTGGGTGTGATTCCTACCCAGGAATTGGTGACTATGGTTTTCCTATCCAGCTGTCCAAATTTTGTGTACTTGCAAACTTGATTTTCAGCTTATGTTATCTTCATGATTGACAAGATTTCAGCCCTGGTTATGCATGTTAATATGGCATAACATTGAGCTGAATTGGTTAAGTGATTTCACACACATATAATAGATAAAGGAGAAGATTTGCTTTTGGAATAATATGCTGTAATAAAATATTTTCAGATCTGTAATTTGCTTGGGAAGTGTGCCTTAAGGGCTATAACTTGTTGGCATTGAAGTACACTTGTTTGGTATTTATTTTCTTAGGCTGCCTGGCAAATTGGGTTGGAAATTAATGAAAAATTAGCTGCTGTGATTTAATATTTCAGATTCTTCCCTAAGGCTAAAATTTCATAGAAAATACATCCAAGATATCTCGAGATTGAGGTGAAATTTTTGAACTTGCATTAAAAGTGAGATTTCTGAAAGTTCTACACTTTCTATTGCCATTCTTCTATTTGCGAACAACATTTAATTTATGTCTTGCTTGGAGAGGGGTCTCCAATTAAATTTGAAAATGAACAAAAATCGTGGCTTTCAACATCTCCAAGAAAGATGTGACCAAGTGATTCTCACCTACAGAGGTAAGAGGGTTGAAATGGTCACATCATACGTATATTTAAGGGTACTGTTTTTTGGACCATGCTTTAGTTTAACACCCACAATAAAGTCTAGATTGAGGAAGGGTTACATGGCTCTCACCACCATTGAGAAGCAATGCTTCCAACTTCAGTCTCAAGAAATTCAAACGAAGATCCACCTCTTCCCTTGTTGGTCACCCATACTCTCGTAGATGTGTCCAAGAATTGAGGAATATACCTTTGGGCAATAGACCATAGCCAGATAGAGAGGGTAGTTGTCTTGATGTTTTCCAAGCACATTCGTTGCAAGAGATCAATTCCTCGAACCATTATTCTTGCCGAGTTTTCGCACTACCACACTCATTGATTTGGTGATATTCCAGGTGGTGACGATGATACACAAGCTCATGTGAATGGTTAACTTCCGGTTTGGTTGCCATAGGCATCCATATCTAGCATTCATGTCTTTCTATGTAGCAGGCAAAACATGGGGTGGACGCTTGTTGGTATGCCAAAGCCCCTTTGTTGCTCCATATAGTTTTTGATATTGACAAGCTAGCTTCACACAAACTAGTTTTTGATATTGACAAGCTAGCTTCACACAAACTTCTTGATGGATGCTCTAGAGATTTCCAAGAGAGATAAACAAGGGAATTCAAGTTGAGATCTACAAAGCCTACCTTTAGTCCACATGGTTAGAGCCTAGAGAATTACTTTCCCCAAAGCTCTATCACTACTTTGGTTTATATCTTCACTTCAAAGATGGATTAATTAGACCTCCTAGGTACACCAAACTCCAAATGCCTTGCAATCTAAGCATTCCTCTAGCACAACCCAAAGTTCATCCCCATCAGTTTCATAATAAGACGGACCACCATATTCCTTGGGAGCACTATAATTGTCAGATTTATACTTTAGAACCTAAGATCAAGGTGCATTTTGATGAGATCAAAAGGTGGCTCTTCTATCTCTTTAGGCACTCACATGGATCCCTTTAGGCACTCATGGTTTATTAGGACTAAAGATGCTTAGTCATTTTCTTCTACAAGGTTCAACTTGCACCAATGACTTTCCAAGAACAAGATGTCCAGAATGGCATGCACCAGGTCGATTACTTCCTTCTAGCCTTCTCACACTACAAATAGGAAGAGACCCTTTGACCAACATCTTGGCTCAAGTAGGAGGTCCATGAGGTGTCATAGATCCAAGTACTCCATTGGCTTCACGTCAATCACATTTTTTCATAGCATTGAATGTTAAAAGTGCCTCTCCAATGTAGAAATATTCTTCTCTTTCTATGGGACTTCTTTCTTGATGAGTCTCCTTGATGTTCCATGTTTTGATAGGTTGAATCTTCCTTATGCTTGGACTCTCTTGTTTAAGGTTAACCGTTAGTGTTCAATGCCATGGGTCAATTTTGGCCTTTAGTGGACATTAATATATAAATAAAATCAATAAACTAAAATGAGCCAAAAAAAAAATGATGTTTAATAAGAAATAAGAAACCACCATAAAACAATAAATGGAAAAAAGATCCATCTTAACCCCATATTCCCCATATCCTTTAAACAGTGAGTTAAAGTGCTGAATAAATCCAGAGTTAAGATGGATTTAGCTGCAACTTTGAAAGACTTCATCAAAGATGATCACTGTCCACTGAATTTGTACTTCTATAAATAGATCACATAAGGAAAAGTGTACCATACGTGTACATTGTGGCAATCTTATCTCTACTTCTAGGGGTTTTCTATTCTTGTATAGAAGCATTCGCATTGCTGTTTCGTGCCCATATTGTTAATGGATTAAAAAATCTAATAATAGAGATCCTACATCAAAGCCAACACGGCTAAAAACAATCCATGTTCTTCGGGAAGAGAAAGATGGGACTGGTCCTACAGATGTTGAATATTATACGGGAAAATTGGAACATGATTCTGGTAGTCATATTTGAAAGATGACGCTCTTCATTGGTGGTGTAATCACGATAAAAATTGAACATACTGCACCTAGGAAGAGTTTGAAAAGAGCTCCACTCATGAATGGGCAAAGGAAACAACATCTAAGGAATGGGATATTGCCTTGTAATATAAAAATGGTGAAGATAAAATAAAGCCTGCAGCAACAAGCAAAAAGCTAAGCATATAATCTCTCTTGAAATGTTCAGAATACAGAAAGGAACAGGGTACATACCTCAGCCATATTTCCAAGAGAATAAGCTCAGATGCACACCTGGAACACCCAATTGTAATCTATTAGATCCCACAGGCTATCCCTGACCCCTAACATAAATCCCCAAAACACATTCTATATGCTAAAACTGGGAAAATTTAACTCTAATTTCTTCCCCAACACATATTAACATGAATCGATCTACAAAACACCGAACTAATATCTGTCAAACGACAACTACAGACGATGAGATCTGAAACTGTTATCATTCACTACAAACACACAAATCGTGGTCAAAACCCAACAAAAGAATTACCTGAGATAACCTGAAAATTGCTGGAAGTGTAGTGCAATGCAATGCAATGCAACGTGGGTCGCTCAATGCCGAAAATGGGCAGTTGGGTTCTCAGACAAAGAATTTATAGCAAACTCCCGCCCAAAACACGAAAGAGAGGGTCGGGTGTCTGGAACATTCCGGAGGCCTCCTTTGTGGCAGGGGCATCCCCGGAGCGTGGACTAAACGCTAATTAACCCGCCCCTTTTCGGGTAGTTTTTTCAATTATTTGGAGCGGCTTTTTTTCCATTTTTTCGTTGGAATCAAAAACTTGTCATTTCATCGTGTGAAATTCAATCTCATTCATGTATTTTAAACATGTATTTTAAATCATTTTAAGTATTCAAATCAATCTAAAACATCAAAAATTAATTTAAAAACCGATTATTAAAATTTAAAATTTGTTTACCCACCAATCCCAACCGAAAATGTCGGAATTTCAATTCAAACAACCACTTATTATAATTTAAGATTGGTGTGTCCACCAATCCCGAGACGCCTGAAATGATTCTAAACTAACTACGTGTCTTAAGCATCTTGGATGTACTATCTGTGTCTTGTGATTGGTTGTAATCCGTCCACGTGGTTGCATAATAGACGAAAGGAAGTTTCAACTGTGCCAATTATTATTGTTCCAGTCGTTGGCAGGTGTCCCATAGGTTATTTTTAACCTCGTGAACGTTAAAAATACTTTTTTTCTTTCTTTCATGGGATCTAGAAACTCTGAGATTTCCAATTGCTTTACTTCGACCCAATAATATTTTCTTTTGTATTTATAAGAACCATAATAACCATAATAATTTGGATTTATTAGGCATTTGTGTATATAAAAATATTGAAGTATAAGTTTATGGATGTTTAAAATTAAAATTAATTTATAAAAAAAAATTGGAAAAATTTAAGGGATGTTTTCCACATTTGTAAATGGCATTTTAGTAAACTTGTCAATGTAAAGTAGTGCATTTCACTTAGGGGAATTTGAAACATGTACTTGATTAAATGAAATTAGTGAAATGCTTAACAACATTGGGAACAAGAAATTGACCTAATTTCTTGAGCTTGATTAAGAGGAATCTATGTGATGCAAACACAAACTTATCAATGTTTGAAATTAGGGATTAAGATGAAGTTATGTTGGTTTATTTTATTATTATTATTATGATGGTTAATTATTTTCTAATTTGTACATAACTAGATTTTTTCAATTTAAAACCTTGTTTTCTTTTTCTCATGTCCCTAGAACAAAAACAATGAAAGATACAGTACCATTGACAAGTATCATGTGTACATATGGGGTTCGGATAGCAAGATGCAATGATGTTATGGTAAGCCTGCAATGTTGCACTTTTGACACTCTAATAGAATGTGCTTTTAAGATTAGCTCTCTCGGTGTACATTGGTTTATCGGGACATGAAATGACACGTGGATGGATGGCGGGATACATGATGGGCGGGCATATGGTATAAGGGAGTTTGGGTAGAAAGATGAGGTGATAGCTTGATGGATCGATCGTGCGATGTGCATGGTTGGGGTTTACACCCTATGTAATGGTCGAATTGATGTGCATAGGCATATTAGTACTACAAAAGTGAAACGTGTACTTGGGTTGTAAATGCACCTCTCCTCTAGATGCAAATACAAATAAATACTTTAAATTTTAGTAGAAAATAAATATATTGTTCTATTCTAATTTTCTAGTACAATTTGACCAAATGAATATTAGATAGGATTTTTAAAACAACAATAATAATTACATCGCAAATTTATTTAATTCATCACAATGTATTTTAATGCAAGCAATGTTGTCAAGAGTTGTTCGTAATCCCAACCCCAAAAGAAGGAAATAGGAGGAAACAAGCAAAAGCATGCAAAGAGTGGAACCTTAGTTCTCAACACACATATTATACGACTATGTGGTGGCTTGGATAGCTAAATACTAGGCATACATTGAAACATGCTACTCAGTGTCTTTTGTGCACCTATGTTGCAACACATTGAACACCTTGGATTCATATACACGTCGTTGAATCTAAACCAAGGAGCATGGAGGGTGAACGTCATCAATTGCAAAAAAATTTGGATGAAAGGAATTCTCAACTACAAACTTTCACTTTAGGGACCAAAGGAGAACTCTATATCAACAAGTACTTTAGCTTAAAGCGTGTTTTCTAGGTGAACCTAATAATTTAAAGCATTTGATGGATTTCTCCATGATGTCAGTGTTATGGATTGCATAAAAAATAGACGTTGTTATCTTTGATCTAAGGATCACAGAGCATCCCTTATAAATGAGGGTTGTGTGCTTCTTGTTCCCATGGTGTGCGACCACATGCAAAGATGTAAACATAAATGAAAGTGTGTCTAGTGGATGGATCACGCTAAACCAACCTTAACTATGTAATACCGAAAAAACAAAGCAAAGATCTGCAAGCAAAACACATATGTAAGAAGCAAGCAACCATAAATTAACCAATAAAAATAAGAATGCATTCATATAAAATGTATCTATGAAGCCTAGGGGATTAGCTCAATCAGTTGTCGCCAATGTTACTAGGCATTTGGCTAGTTTTGTGCCAATAGGTGCTCGATTTGAATCCCCTTGGGTGAGGCACGATAGTCTACACTGACGCATTTATTAGGGATGATATCTATAAATGTAAGGAAGTGTCCCTTGGGTTTTCCTGTGAGGTTTTACTTGGAGCAAAAATAAAAACATGGATATAGGGAGAAAAGTCAAGACATTTCATTACAATTAATCCTCCATGCAATAGGTGCAAAGAATACTTGAACCATAAGGGGTATCTCATCTCGCCCCATTTGATCTAAAATGGATTCAAACAAGCAAATGGTTGTAAGACTTGGTACCAGCGAATGTAATTCAAAAATTAATGAAGGATAGATAAACTATTAAAGACAATGCAAATGTAAAAAGTAAATGGGACAAAAGAGAGAAAAACGAGAATTAAAAAAAATTGAAAACGAAAATAGGAGAGAAAAGACCAAGGAATAGGAAATGAAAGGTCGGGCTTCTTGACCTTCCCATTACCCCAACTCTCCCTATTTTTTCTTGGACTTGTTATCCCCCACCTTTAGGGATAACTAGAAGATCGTGTCTCGAGGCCCACAAGTCCTAGACATGGAGTACCGAGAGCCAAGACAAATTTGGCATGGCTCTGGAGGGCCCATGTTTTCTCATTTTCAACACCTCTACTCTGTCAGCAGTAGCAACATTCATCACCATCAGCTTGTTCTTGCATCAGATATGGTTCTTGCTCCATGAGGTAATGAGTTCGGGTATCATGGTATGTGTCACTATGATCTTCAAAACCTTTGAATATGTGCATTTAATTCCTTTTGTTTCTAACAAATGCTTGGATCTTATACTTTCCCATTTGACCATGTCTGGGGGGATGAAATGATGCCCTAGTAAGCCTGTGTCCATAGGTTTTGGTTTGCCACTGGGGGGATGAAATGATGCCCTAGTAAGCCTGTGTCCATAGGTTTTGGTTTGCCACTGGGGGGATTTTTGAAAAGCCATCGTCTACTCCTGTCATAGCATCACTTTTTCATCTTGCTTCCCGCTCATCTTTCCCATTACACTTGTCTAAGCATTGGGTTGACCCATCATTTGAGGATTGCACCTTACCTCGTGGGGAGAAGAGGCTAAAGGCCCAGAAGGTAAAAGTAAGCTAGCAAGAGATAAAAGCCCAAAATATAAACCTCGAGATGCTTCGCCCAGGGATCCCCGAGAAAGCAGTAAAAGGCTTCTCGGCAAGAAACAAGAGGGACCCAATAAAAATAATAAAACAAGACCTAGTCAAAGGATAGGGGGTCTCATCACAAGCCAACCTATTAGGTCCATGGGTATCTAGCAGCATGACATTACCACCAGCTGGTCACCACGCCAGGGTAGTGACGCTTGGTTGCATGGCCAAGAGAAAGGGGGTCTCATCACGAGCCATCCTTCTCATATCTGTGAAAGTACTTGTGGGTAACATTGCCACCACTGGTCATCACGCCAAGGCAGTGTCCCCTGATTAGCTTTTTGAAGAAAAAGCAATAAAGAATAAAAGGCATGAATGGGCTTGGAAAAAATTGCATCTAGGACAGGTGCAGCTCGCCTTCTACAAAGGCACCCACAGGTAAAGCTTTGCATCCTCTACTCCCACTGCACCCACTTGCCCGGACATCCCTTATCCACATCACCCACTTACATGGCTCAGATGGAGTCACTTCCGGAAACTTTCCTCCTCCAGTGGACACGAGCCCAATAGGACGCCTTGTCACTTTCTCCAAACTTGTATTGTAGGCTTGTATAATGTCTTTGAGCTTTTAACTGGAGCAATACGGGTTTTATACACATGTTTAATAATATTGATGATGAGATGTGATTGACATTGCTATGATCTCTGTGACTTATGAGCACATGGAGGGCGTAGTTGTTGATGTGCAGGATCATGCCCGACGGACAGGTACCATGTTGGACCGATACACATGGGGAGATGATCAGTTCGGACCTCCATGGGGATGAAGAGCCCACCAGATGGATGTTGAGACCCCAGCAGGGGGCAGAGACCAAACCGATGGATTTGCACTGGAGAGAAGGAGGGCGTCTTGCAAAGGCAACCTGACAGAGCTTGACCTAGGGGGATTGTGCCCTTTTCAAGGGAACATTGGCCTTGGAAGGCTAGGAAGTCACCCTTCATGACCATGACGTCATCCAGCAGCATGGACGCTTTGGGAGATAGTTGGGGCAGTTTTGGCACATGTGGCAGGTTGGAGAAGCCCAAGGAGGGCTAACGTTTTGCTCCAGGATGTTGCATTTTCCCTAGAAGGGGCTAACGTCACCCTAAAATGGGCATGTCGTCTCTCTTTAGCTTGATTAGGGTTTAATTTTAAGCATTTGATGTAAAACGGTATGATTTTTAGTATTTTGGCCTTGTCGGCCTTTTTATGACCTAAAAGTGAAATTAGGTCATGGTATTGTATAAATTGAGGGTTTTTACTCTCATTTTTTCATCATCTTTCACTCACACATTAGTGAGGTTTGAAATTTGCGCTACACTTGGAGTTCTTGGCTGAAATTGTGAGGCGCACTTGTTGAAGGAAGTCTTTTATTGGAATTTTTGTCATTTATCTTGGTGGAAGGTGTTACAACTAGGGTTTGCTATGTTATTTCTTGGTGAAATGTAAGTAAATTTCTGCAAAACTTCTTAATTGAATGGTTGTATTGTTATTTCTTGCATCTATTGTTATGATTTGTTGAGTAAACCCTAGGTGACAAGCACACTTTGTAGGTTCTTGTCTCATGTCCCCGTCAAGGTTTTCAGCCATTATTTGAAGTGAGATAGAGCCTAGCCTTAGCTACACTCTATTCTTCCTCTTCTATGCTAGTCATTTTACTTTTTTAAGAAGCTGAGAAGGAGAAAATGCATCAAGGCCTAGTTCCCCTACACCTTGATGAGTCGATTTTCCCTAGGGTTTGTTGGTGAAGCCTTGCCATAGCAACACGGTGCCTGCAAAGCCTCTTGTCTTAGTTTTATGCAACCTTTTGAGCTAGTCGTTTTTGCCATTGAGTTAAGGAAGGAGGAGAGAGCACTGAGGCCTAGTTCCCCTACACTAAAGTGAGTCTCTTTCCCCTAGGGTTTTGTCCTTGAGGCCTTGCCTCAACAACACTTCAAGGTTTGACCCTCACTTCCTTAGTCTTACAATCATCTTTTATCCTTCAGCTTCTACGTCCTCTTTTTGACTCCATTTACCCAAGGAATGCACTGATCTATGGCCTAGCTTGTGAGTACTATGATCAAAACAACTCTTAATACTTTGAACAAAACCCTAACTATTCTAACCCTGGCCTAGACTAACCCTACTAACTCATTGTTGTCGTCATCTTTTGTTATTATCATCATTGTGCAACTATTGTCTTACTTATGAGCAATTGAATGGTTATTTAAAGGCATTACCTACTTGAAGTGTTAATTGTTACATTGAATGCC
>SNQJ01S0113812.1:43604-60347 GCA_010110895.2 Picea sitchensis | reverse complement strand
TATATATATATATACTTACTTTTTGCTAAATTTTATATAAACCACATTATTGTTTAAATGTCATAATCACTTAGATTATGGAAAAGTTGTTCTTTTTCCATAGCCTAATTATCAATCAAACACATGATTTATATATCTAATCGATTCTTTCAAAAGGATCCTAAATTCTTTTTCCCCAACGTTTCATCTACCTCTCCAAGATTTTGATTCTCCATTGGCTCATATTTATGGTCACATCTTACTTCATTTATGAGGTGATAATGGATCAAATCTATATGTGGTACTTATCCAAATCCTCATATCAGTTTGAACTTGTACTGTATTAATAACCCATGCCGAGTCATAGCTTCGTAGGTGACTACCATGGATGTCATCTTCTCCTTCAATTCGACGGAGAGTATAAACTCCATATGTCATTAACACGGAGGTTTAGTTAATAAGACTGATTATTCAACTACTGGTTGGGTTCACATTCAAACTTAGCACCCATAATTGCTACCTAGCAATCACTATCGGTACTATGCGATTTAATTACTCTTGTCTTGGGTTTTCGTGAAGGTTAATACGCTTCTCTTAACTAAGTCACTCTCATGAGGTGAGTGTCGAGCCAAAACTCCGATCCCTCTCTTCCAACAGAAGTTCTGTTTGTAATGACGTTACCAGTGTCCGGATCAGAGGTTACTCATCCATACTAGGTTCGTCATGTGTTTTAATATGCAAAAATAGTTTTAATATATACAAGAATTTCATTTCAGTCTACTGTTTAATTGAATTTGTCAATTGATATTGTTATCGTTGTAACAAGAACAAATATGCCATGCTTGGCTTTGAGCCAATCGAAAGGGCTCCCTTGCAAAACACAGAGTCATCTTTGAAATATCGAGACAAGATCTCATAGGTATCATTAACGGATTATAACCCTTGATTCTTTTTGATGCACTTACGACTGACCTTCATCTCATCATGGTAATCATTTATCATTCTTTTAATCACAAGAAAGAAATGTCACTAATCCATGGAGAAGTTCAAAATCCATCGAGGGTTTCTTCCAGATTTCATTTACATGTAAACGTTTAACCCGTGTGCTCTATCTTTGTTTTTTGTGTTCATATTACTCTATCATTCATGATGATAACATTCTCTTTGATATTTGCAAATTAAACTCCTTGATATCTATCGGTAAAACCCTTCCAGGAAACCATCGTATGGTTACAGAAGGGCAGGACGACCGTGAGATAGGGTTGTATCCCTCAAGGACGATTATATAAAAATGTAGGGTTGTATCCCTCAAGGACGATTATATAAAAATGGAGGTAAATATGTATTATTTTGTTTCTCTTCTGTCCAAGCCCATAGAGAAACCTCGCCATATTCCCCTTAACTAGCTTGAACTAGACTTATCAGAAGTCGAATTTATCTTATGGGTTTACAATGGTTCGAAACCCAACTTTGTTAATAGGAGTAATTTCACTCTGCACAACAAGGGTTTGTTTATATTATAACAATACGTTTAAGTATTGTTTCCTTTAACATATCTATCATCTCCTCTTTTAGTAGGTCAATGGAGTTACAACTAGTTTGATAGTCATATTCTGTGCAAGATATATATTAAATATATAGTAACAATCTTGGTTGATATTTGATGACTTTTTCTTGATTTTTAAAATAGGGTCATCATTTTGTTGTGATGTATTTGTCAAAAGTAATTATTGTGAACGTATTCTCTTTTTATTTTTAACAGATAATATCAAGCTCTTTTCTCTACATAATAAATAATTCATTTTCTGAAAAAGATATTACCCTTCTAGGTTTTTTTTGTATGTTCTTATATGAATAAATATATGCTATAATTATAAGAGAGTATATCTATCACTATTAATATTTTTCATTAGAAATGATTCTCAATTAGAAAAAGATCACTATTATTTTCTTCAATACAAAAATGATTCTAATATAATTTTCTATATTTACTAGATAGGTTTCAAATCCACATTGGTTTCATAAGCTAGCTAATCAATATACTATGTAATCTAAAACAAGAGATTAGAATTTCTTGAATATTTTTCTTGTTTACACCATTATGTACGAAACATGGTATATTTTGGGTCAAGGAGGCCACCTAGGGGAACGCCTGGGGGGCACAAGTCAATCACCTAGGTGCAAAACATCTTCAACTTTTGATGATTAACTAAATATATGTAAATAAATGGTTCCCTCATTATATAAGGTGAACCAGGTGCATTTTACATTCACGACAATTTTGTTTTTAGGGTTTTTGAAGAATAACTTGTACGTCTTGCTTCACGGTTGCCTCCTGGTGACTCTGTTTTCCATGCTTCCACCTCTGAGAGCAAGCTTATCCCATTATCTAGCCACTCTTTCTGGGAGCAAATTGTTTCCTTCAAGTTTTCTGAGGCAGAAGGGAGGGCGCACCAATTGGGGTTTGCGCCCTTACTGGTTTCTCCTTTGCTCGGATGAAGTGAGTGTTCCCTCTTCTATGGTTTCACTGTGCTTCACCCATTGATCCCCGGAGGTCACTCTTAGATGGCCAAATCCTCTTAGCCACTCCAGGATCATCCCGGTTCGAATCACCATTGCTTGGTCACCCAAACCAATGGTGCGCCCCTGAGGAGTTTTTGGTCAGAAGCCGGATAATGGCTTGCATGGTCACCTTCTGCTATAGATCACCTTCTTGGGCAGATCAATTGGTATCAGAGCCTCAATATCCATGGAAAAGCTTCCGATCTTGAAGATTGAGCGAAATTTGTTTTTTGGGATTTTCATGAAATAGTCGAGATTTTGCCCATTCCAAGGTTTCCATTTTAATGTAATAAGAACAACAGATCTCATAAGCCCCAAGGGCGCCCAAACATCCATTGCAACAGAGAGGATTTCTACAGATCTAAAACAATACAGATCTCTCTCTCTAAGAGGATTTCTAAGATCTAAAACAATACGATTCTCTAGACTATAGTTCAACTTTGTTTCTTCAGGGCTTTGTGTCCTTTGTTCTCAAAATAGAGTCCTTTGTTCAGCATTGCAAACTATGGGTGCCTTTGATATCCAGTTGGCCTCACAATGCTTCCACGCAAAGATCCTTTGGCAGTCAACTCAGATTCCAACACATCAAATCCCATCCAATATCTTGCCTCCGTCCTCAATGAACTACTCATAATGCAACAACAAAACAATCCAAACCCCTTCCAATTGGATACTCGAATCCAACTACCCAAATTTGTTGGTCAAACCAATGGAGAAATTATGGATTCTTGGATCCGTAGCCTCTCGAGATTGTCGCCTTGCAATTAGAAGGACTGGCACAAAATTGGTGGGATACAGAGCAAGAGAAGACCACATTTCTGATAGAGATTGGGGATGCTCCAAAATGCTCTACTTCCAAACCCATCAGTACCTCGGCTCGACTTTCCGAATCTTTGAGAAATCGCTTCTACCCACCCAGGTATGTGTAATCCTTATGGATCAAATGGCACTAGCTTCAACAAATCCTTTCATAAGGAGTGCAAGGCTACATTGAATTCTTCTACAATATGCACCTCTTACTTCATATTCCAGATCCAGAAGAGGTGTTCATATTAAAATTTGTGGTTGGTTTATTAATTCAGTTCCGTCGAGAAGTAGAGTTGTTTGAAAATCCAACTTTGGACAAAACATTTCAGATATCTTTGGCTATAGAAAGGAAAGTCTCTCCTAGAGGTCGTACTCCTCGGTTCCACCCCTACACCAACCCCCCTGCCTCTAAACCATCCATCTCCCATCCATCAGCCCACTTTCCACCTCCTCGGGCTCAAAACTCCACACCCAATACAAATACAAGGGCACCCTGCTGCTCATTCCACAAAACTACTTCACACAATTCATCAGATTGTTGAATCCTACAAAATCTAAAAACCAACAAAACCTTACTCATTGAGCTCATTGTGCCTTCCCAAGTAGAAGATACCGAAGAAGTTCCTCTGGACAATCCCATAGAATTAGATCTGTCACTCCTTCTAATGACCCATGAATATTCGAACTCATCCACGCAACCCCTCTTCACCCATAACTACCAAATCAAAAATTCCTTGGCTTTACTGATTATGGACAATGGAAGCCAGAAGAATTTTGTGTCTCAAGACCTTTTCAACCGCCTTAATTCGGTTACTACTCCACATTTGCAACCCTATCAACTTGGATGGGTCCAGAAGGATGTCCCTCGCCTCTTAGTTTCTAAGCGTTGTCTGGTGACTTTCGCCATAGGCCAATTAAAAGATATTGTCTTTTGTGATGTCTCCCCCTTGGATTGTGTGGATTTACTACTTAGTATCCCATACCAAACCCAAATAAATTCTATCTATCTAGCCAAATCCCGCTAGTAAAAAATTACCAAAGAAGGCCACACTTATATCTTAATTGTAGAAAAACCCAAACCCCCTGCTACCAAAGAAAAAATCTCACATGTACACTTAAACCAATGTGTCTCTCTCTATTTGGTGCGCCCAATAACAACAAACAATACCACACACCATGTTCCTGAATCAATGACTCCCCTCCTCCAGGAGTTTGTAGAGGTCTTTCAACCTCCAGAGGGACTCCCCCCCTCCAGACACATTGAGCATTCCATTCATCTCATCCTCGGATATTCTTTACCTAATGCCCCTAATTACCACTTGGCCCCAACAGAAATAGAGGAAATGGAAAGACAACTGACTGACCTCATCAACTCTGTCCACATCCAACCTTGATCTTCTCCCTATGATTCTGCCGCATTTGTCATCCCTAAAAGAGATACCTCAGAAATGTTCCTTGTCACTAATTATCGAGCCTTCAACAAAGCCACAATCATAAACCGTTACCCCCTACCCTAGATTGAGGAACTACTCTACACCCTCCAAGGAGATAAGTGGTTTACTAAATTGGATTTGACATTCAGCTACCATCAATTTCAAATGAACAGAGATGTTGTTTGGAAAACAATGTTCAAGACCAAATTTGGACTTTTTGAGTGGAAAGTCATGCGTTTCGGCCTCACCAACGCCCCAACCACTTTCATGAGGATCATCAATGACATCATCAGAGCACATTTGGGTTGATTTGTGGTCATCTACTTAGATTACATTCTCATCTCTAGTTGGACATGGGACACTCACACGCAACATGTCCGACAAGTTCACCAAATTCTCCAAGAACAAAAGTTGCAAGTCAAAGAAAAGAAGTCATATTTTGGTGAGACTTCAGTTCCTTATCTTGGCTTTGTGGTCAGCTGAGAGGGTATTCAACCAGATCCAACCCACATCCAAGCATTGAAGAAATGGCCTCTACCTTCTTCAGCTAAGGAGCTCAAAAGCTTCCTGGGTGGCATCAATTTCTATCGTAAGTTCATTCCATCTTTTTCACATCTTGCTCGACCTTTGCATCAGCTCTCAAATACTTCTTCTACATTCATCTAGACTAAATAAGAAACTAGTCACTTTTCTCATCTCAAAGACGCCCTCTGCTCATCCCCTGTTTTACATCTACCGGACCTCTCCCAACCCTTTGATATTGAGTCTGATGCCTCACAATATACTATTGGTGTCATACTTAAATATGGAGGACAACCCATTTCTTACCACTCTGAAACCCTGTCCGAGGCAAAGAAATATTATAGTACCTATGACAAGGATTTTTAAAGTCTAGTTCAAGCGCTCAAACAATGGAGGCATTATATGCTGGGTAAATAAACCATTCTTCATACAGACCACCACCCTTTGATTTTCATCAAATCTCAATCGAAGATTTAGGAACAAAAGCACCTTAAATGGGCCTCCTACATTCAACAATTTCACTTAGTTATCAGATATAAGAAATACACTTCTAATAAGATGGTTGATTTGCTAACCCGACCTCCCAATATAGTTCTTTCAATTCTAGAAGTGTGTTGTGCTACTTATGAGACATGGAAAGATCAATATCCTACTAAACCCGACTTTTGAGAGATTTGGGAAGCTTTCCAAAGTCCCACAGTGATCAATCAGAGCCCCTTCCTAGACTACACTATTCGGGATGGGTGGCTATATAAGTTGAATTTGTTATGTGTTCCACACTCAGAAGAACGCCTCTAGCTCATCAAGGAGGCACATGCTTCATCCTATGGGGGCCACTTCGGGACTACAAATACCATCCAACATCTTCCACGCCATTTCCATTAGTCTTCCATGTAGCCTCAAGTTGAAAAATTTATGAGAGCCTGTGCATTATGCTCACAATCCAAGCCATCCAACTGGAAGCATGGGTTGTATCAACCACTATCGCTTCCTTCTTGGCCTTGGGAGTCAATCTCAATGGAATTCCTCTTTTGAATTCCAACAACCCAAAAGAAACATGATGCAATATGGGTAGTGGTATGTTGCTTCAACAAAATGACACTTTTCATCCCATGCACGAAGACTACTACAGCAGCGAAAACATCAGAACTCTACTTCCGACATGTCTGGCCCCATTTTTGCCTCCCAAGCATTATCATCTCAAACAAATATTCTCACTTCCTCAACACATTTTGGAAGACCATATGGGCATTATTGGGGTGCCACCTCAATTTTTCTACTGCATTCCATCCTCAAAGGGATGACCAAACAGAGGTTGCCAATAGAATCTTGGTTCATGCTCTCCGAACTCACTTTGGGCTCAACAAACAATGGGACAATTACTTGCACATTCTACAACAAGGAAACACATTCTTCTAGAGGGTTTTCACCTTTTGAAGTCTGCTTGGGCTTCCAACCAACATCTCCAACCGAGCTCCCACTCACTTGGGCTCCTCGAGGTACCTTCCATCAACAGTAGGAACAACTTTCATCTCAACGATTTCTCCAACAAATTGCACAACGCCACAGTGTAGTAACAACAACACTCTAAGCAGCCCAAGATCATGCCAAGCAGTGCCATGAAAAACAAAGAACCTTCATGTCCTTTCAACCAAGGGATCAAGTCTGGTTACACTTGGATAAGAAACGCTTCAAAGGCCACCATCACAAGCTCCTTCCAATAAGATATGGTCTGTATACCATACTCGACAAGATTGGAGAAAATGCGTATAGGTTGGATCTGCCACCACAACTGGGAATCCACAATGTCATTAATGTAAATCACTTAAAGTTGTTTGAGCTTTCCATCTTGTAAGAACCAATCACCATCACTCATCCAGTGGACAACATTCCCAATTTCCAACTCCCATCAGCCAAAGACATTACACTGGACACCTGGAGTCTCTCTACAAGACACCAAACATACACTTCATATCTGGTAGCCCGCCAAGGCCAAAATCCAGCTCAGGCAAAGTGGATAACAATTGATGTATTGCACAACAAGTTTCCTCATCTTCTCATCGAAGCCGACATTCTTCTAGATCTAAACATAGAGGAATTAGACAGAGGAGGCCACCCAGGGGAACGCCCACCTGGGGTGCACAAGTCAATCACCTAGGCACAACACATCTTCAACTTTTGATGATTAATTAAATACATGTAAATAAATGGTTCCCTTAGTATATAATGTAAACCGCGACTCAAATAAAATATTTTTACCATTTCTTCTGAAGATTTGTGTCTCGTTTGTTTTATTTTCAGAGTTTGCATTTTACATTCATGACAATTTCGTTTTTAGGTTTTCTGAAGAATAACCAGTGCACCTTACTTCATGGCTACCTCCAACTGACTATGTTTTCCATGCTTCCACCTCTCAGAGCAATCTTATCCCATTATCTAGCCACTCTCTAAGGGAGAAAATCGTTTCCTTCAAGTTTTCTGAGGCAGAAGGGAGGGCGTACCAACTGAGATTTGCGCCCTTACTAGTTTCTCCTTTGCTGGGATGAAGTGAGTGCGCTCTCTTCTATGTATGCATTGTGATTCTCCCACTGATCCCTGGAGGTCACTCTGAGATAGCCAAAGACTCTTGGCCACTCTCGGATCATCTCGGTTCGGATCCCCATTGCTTAGTCACCCAAACCAATGGTGCACCCCTGTTGAGATTTGCGCCCTTAAGGAGTTTTGGGTTAGAAGCCGGATTATGGCTTGCGTGGTCACCTTCTCCTATAGATTGCCTTCTTGGGCAGATCATATTTCTTGCAATATAAATAATAAGCACATTATATTTCTTTGTTTAATTCAAACTGAAATATTTTCAACTAACGGTCATTATAACCATTAATAATCATTAGCAACAATACAATTAAAATATAGATAAAGAAGCATATGTGAATCAAAGAAATATCGAGGAAAATTGAGGAGAGAATCCAGTTCCACCTTACCATAGACGAGAACAAACAAACTACTTGCTCCTATCACCCGGAAGCCTAATTTTGTATTTCATACGAATTGGAAATTTCAATAACCTTCTCTAGGTAAATTTCATAACTTGACTCTTTCTTAGAACCATCAAGTTCAACTCGTGCAAAAATACTCAACAATGTCATGTATCCTCTATACTTGTCTCTCATCTTGTGTTAAGAAGAAGAAATAATAGCTTTCCTAGGTCTTTTTTTTTCAAGTTAGACTCATCCCTAAATCTAGGGAGTCTTGGCCTAACTTATTGCTAGCTTGTTCGCTCACCTCCCACATATTTGGGAGTAGGTTTAAGCTTTTCCTCATAGGCAATATTTACCCTGGTGGTTTATATCATTTCTTTACTTTCACATGGAATAAAAAATTAATCTTTTATAACTAGATTCTCTCATCAATTTGTCTCTAGTAAAATAAAATAAAACTAAAATAATATTTACACAAATATTTTTCATCATCCAATGTTTATGATGATTTTATTTTCACAACATAACAGTCCTAAAATCACAATTATATGAAATTATTCAAATATTTAAAATGGAGGGATATTACACCCTGAGGGACAATATGGATTGTTGATCGTAGTAGAGGTGAGATCAATTATTAGTCATAGATCTTCGTAGGGTATAATTTATGTGAGGTTAAGAGGGAAGGTGACATATTGATGATGTCATGCTGACATGGAATGTCTATGTACTCGAGGGTAACATGTGGAATCATGTAATTGGTTGTAGGAATTGGGAGTGGGTCCCTTTCGAGCTTAGACCTTTGAATGGGCACTTTATTTATCGAGCATAGGATATTTCAGTGGAGAGATTTCCACCATTGATCGGATATTATGTTGTGGGAATGCTTACAGATGGGGTTGATGAGGAAATTCGAGGGTAGAGCTCTGAGAACAAACCCAATATGTTATACCTATCGAAGTGTCTGCAGGAAAGGATCTGAACCATAAGATCCAAAGTAGTGATTTTCTTCAGATTTTGGTACTTGGAGTAACATAGGACGCTAAGGTGTACACATTTCGATGGTAAGACTCTCAGGGGCAATTTTGACTGTAGATTAGGTAGAGTATGAAAATATAACTCAATCGTTGGATCTATGATCCCTCACGAAGGGAAATAAAGGAGTATGATGACATCATAATGATAGGTAATACTTGTGTGGAAGCTTATCTGTCCCTTAGGATGATGCATGGTGATAGTCGATTGGTTGATGGGACGAGCATCCACCTCATTGGGAGACAAGGGAATTAAAACAATTCTTTAATTAAGGGCTCAAGAGGATGTCATGGATAGTGCCACATTTCGAGCATAGAAGGTCCCATGTGGTGTAGTGATTTGGCACCTATAGGTGGGATTCAGTGAGAAATATGGATTCCACATCTCAAGTGGTGATGGTGCCACATGTCGTGCAGAAATGATGCCATGTGTCAATAAGATTTTGCACACGTAGGTGAAAATATGAGAAAATATGTGTCGTTCATCGAAGCTTGAAAATTCAGAAGACTATGTGGTGGTTAAGAACAACGATGACGATGAAGGAATCGAGGATGTAATGAGAGTCGTTGATCAGTTGTGGCTCAGAGTTAGTCTCCATTGTATATTCTGAAGAATCCCTTATGGGTTATATAATGGACGATGATATCACAAATGACGTTGCATGCCAACACATCCGAAGGATGAAAGGTGTTTTCACCTCTTTTGTTGTAAGGTCAAGGGTGGGCCATGCTGGGTCTAGAACATTTGATGGTTGTTTGCAATCGCTAACCATCAGATCTACAAGTAGAGAGGTCGAGACCATTCACAATATATATAAGGGTTTGCAAGGCTATGTGTTGGCTAAGAATGTCGATGACGATGGAGGAATCGGTGAAGGGATGAGGATCGTTGGATCTGTGGGCCAGTGAATCTGGTCCATTGATTCATGCATAATATCATCGAAAAATAGAAGAATGGAAGAGTGTGCGTTAAGCATTGATTCCTTTATAATTTATGACTCAATTAGAGTCATCGGATGTGCAATACGAGGACCATCATATTTAGAATAATCTCGACTAACGGATCATCATCAAAACATTTAGTTGGGTCTTTACTACCCATGGAAATAAAATATCAATGAAAACAATGAATAAAGGTTTAGTGGGATTGGAACTAGGGTTTGGTGAACTATTTGGACACTTCCACATCATATCCATGGTTGTGCCACGTAGATTTACATTTGGGATACGCATCCAGGTGGATGCCACATGTCAATGAGGTGGCATTGGCCAATTAGGCCCGAGAAATTTGTAAATCCATAACTTTTGATCCAGACCTTGGTTTTGAGCATGATGGAAGGCACTCAAAATATATTGATGAGCAGAAGACAATGGTACCCTTGAGAAAAGGTTTAAACATGATTGAGGAAAACAAAACCTTTAATACCCCATCTCTAAAAAGGGTACTTAGGGGGTTGGGTGTGTTACATAGTGGTATGCGAGAATAGTTCAAAAACTTGGCCTCCATGGGACATAGATTGATCAAGGGACTGATATATTAAAGCTAGGATAGGCCTATTGGATAAATTGTTTCTGTGTTAAATCTTGTTTATTATCTGCAAAATTTCTCTACGAAGAAGGACCGAGGATTTAAAATATTTTTTTGGGATTTAATGCAATATAATAATTGATGTCGTTTGATGAATTGAAAGTTTATACTACATGAGTGAGAATATAATAGTAAGAATTCATGGTTGAATACGATGTAAAGTGGAAGAATCATGTTAAGGGTTGTGTAGGTTCAAAAGAATGAATAAACTAGTGACTGTAATGTTCCTTGTAAGCATTGATTATTATTGTTCATATAAGGGCTAAGAACCTTATGGAGAGATTCCTTGTGGTTAAAAGAATTTGCTATGGATTGATAGGATATTTGTAGGTATTAATTACTTTTTAAATAAAAGAATAAACTATATATATATATATAGTTCCTCATGTTTAGAGGACTGATGGAAAATTATAAGGTCAATCTACTTAACCTATAACAACTGAAAACCTCTTACTAGAATAACATAGTTAAGTAATTAAAAAGGATTCCTTTGGACTCTTGATAGTCCTCATAAGAGAGGTAAATGATATGAACATGGGAAAGTTATGAGATTAGGGTTGTATTAAATAAAATGTATAATCCTATTAACCTAAGGGTATGTCTATGCATATTAAGGAAAAGGAAGACAATTGAAATACATATGTGTTGAGGGCATGAGCAAAATTCTTAGTGCACACACATAAGTTGAAATGAATATGGTAAAGATTGAACATACAGGTAACCTGCAAATAGGTTTATTATAGTCTATGATTAGATATAAAAGTTTGTATGGTCATAGATCGTATGACTAGTAATGATTTTATTATAGCATCCTAAGTAAAATGTAGATAACAAATTATTATTATTTCCTTACGAAGATAAAGTTGTAATGTTGAAAGAAAGACTAATATAAGGTCTTGTAAAGGAAGTGTTGGAGCATTTCCAGGTGACCAATGGCTTAGATTTATATCTAGTGGTGGACAATGGCCACACAGGTATGGTTGGGTATACTCAAATAGAAGAAAGAAGGAATTTAGGAAAGGATTTCCTTTATAAAGGTATGTTGACCAAAAGTGAATTGAAGCATGAAGAGAGACTAGAATTATTAACTTTATTCCCTAAGTAGTGTTGCAATTACTTAATTATGTTTTTGACTTGTGAAAGGATTTTATAGTGTACAAGTAAGAATGGATCATTGTTGGGTGTTTCCATGACATAAGGAAACATAAATATGATCATTTCTATGAGACTAGTCATGTGAATAACTATAAATCCTCATTAGAAAAGTCTCATATAAGAAACAATTTGATGAATATATATGATTAATGTGGGAATGTACAAGTGGTGAAAATGTACAATATATATGTATGATTATATGTATACTAAAGTCATGATATGATTTCCTGAGTAAGAGGATGGTAAGGAAAAGAGTGTTCTTTCCTTGTGTGGATAATGCCATGGATGAATGGTTGACCTTATGTTGGATTGTTTGAGTACCTTGTCTCAAAAATATTTTTGGGAAGTATGAAACTCCTGAGAGAAAGATAATATGGAATTCTAAGAGAGAAATTAGAAAAAGTGACCTTTTACTGGTTGATATCTTGTAAAGAGACAACATAATTAAGATTTTAATTAGTGAGACTAGTCATGCAAGTGACTGAAGCATCTCAATAAAAATGGGTGAAGTTAAGATAAATGTGAATGAATGAGGTACAAAGGTGCAAGTGATGCACATACATATATGTAGATGTACATAAACATCCTTAAAAAGTATAATATGATTTTGTGATCAAGAAGGAGGTAAGGAAAGATGTGTACTTTCCAAATCTGAGTAATGCCATGGAGGCATGCTTGACCATATGTAGAAGAGTCTGAACTATTCGGTTTAAATAATATCTTGAGGGGCTATGTCACTCCTCAGAGAAAGAGATAATATGCAATTTTTAAAGAAAANGATAATATGGAATTCTAAGAGAGAAATTAGAAAAAGTGACCTTTTACTGGTTGATATCTTGTAAAGAGACAACATAATTAAGATTTTAATTAGTGAGACTAGTCATGCAAGTGACTGAAGCATCTCAATAAAAATGGGTGAAGTTAAGATAAATGTGAATGAATGAGGTACAAAGGTGCAAGTGATGCACATACATATATGTAGATGTACATAAACATCCTTAAAAAGTATAATATGATTTTGTGATCAAGAAGGAGGTAAGGAAAGATGTGTACTTTCCAAATCTGAGTAATGCCATGGAGGCATGCTTGACCATATGTAGAAGAGTCTGAACTATTCGGTTTAAATAATATCTTGAGGGGCTATGTCACTCCTCAGAGAAAGAGATAATATGCAATTTTTAAAGAAAAATGAGCATGACTATTGTGTTGATTAAAATAGAAGGCAAGGCGAGAATTCCTTTGAGAATCTCATGAGCTAATCATGAGTTAAATAATTTTAAACAAATATGCATATGAAATTTTAAAGTGCGTTCGGTGTGGACACACAAAATATGCTACTACATGTGATTAAGTGCATGAAAGCATAGCTTGAAAGTAAATTGTTCACATAAGAGTGTTTATTTGAATGTAATTTTGAAATGCATAATAAGAATGCAAGCTTATATTCCTTATGGCATATTGGGAAAGAATATGAAAATGACAAAGTTGAGGATGAATCGAGGTTAAGGTCATCTTAGATAATGATGGATATGTAATAAGGAAGTTGCATGATAAGGCAATTCCATGTGGAGGAACTATGCGAGAACTCCGTCAAGAGAACAAAGTCGTAACCTTAATGACTATTGAAAAATTAGAAAATAGACTACAAACTCTATTTGAACAAGAATATTGGATTACATTTTAAAATATTGTGCATGAGTGAACTATATGCAAATGAATGTTGACAAATTTGATTTCAAACGGCAAGGTGCATAATGCATAGGTTCATAATTCATCGCGAACTAAAATATTGTTATTGTAGCATGTTGATTTATCTAGAAAGGTCACGATGAACTTGACTAAAACTGCCAAAGGAAGAGAGCAAGAAAATCCCAAAAGGGATAGATTGCATAAGAAAATAAGGAAAAAAGGGAGGAATTCTTTCTCGTTTTAAAACTTTAAATTTATTAACATAGTTTTAATCCTTAAAAGAAACAAGTGTGAAAACAGGTATAACTGGTGAAGGGAAAATGAACAAATGAGTATGAGATTGGTTAAAACCCTGAGTGTGCAAAGGAAGTGAGGCATTGGGAATAACTCATTCAAGATGAAAGTATCATGATTATGCAAAGGACTTGGAAATAGAGAATATTCCCTTGACCATTTTCTTTTTATGTAATGTGTTTTTCTGGGATGAGAAGCTGATGTGTTGTTGTGTGTGGGTGTTTTAGCATGGGAATGTTCATAACTATGTGACTGTAAAGACAACTAAAATATTTTTATGTTTACACTCAAGAAAACATTAATCATAGTGTCACATAGTGAATTTATCTATGCTAGAACATATCTGAAATTTTTTATTGATTTAAATGTTATGTTACATACATTTTTTTTTAACATGACAAACAATATAATTGTGAATTAGGTGATGTATGTCATGTGTAGAAAAAGATTGGATTTTTTGGGGAAGACATCTACCAATGATGGACAACCTCGGATAGAAGATAATTACAAGAATGTTGTTGATACAAAAGAATGTTGAAGGAACTTAGGAGTCCCCATGAAGCACCACTGATGAGGAAATATCAGAGAAGGTGTTGGCAACCAGAATAGGTATAAAAGTGTTCATGCCTATGTGGGATAATGTATGAAATGGATTGGGTAAGAATCCATTCTGAAATATTTTAATGGTATATAATTGAATTTGAGTGGTATTTGGATGCCATTGATACCCAAGCAGAGTATGATTGAGGAAAGGAACCTAAAGGAAAAATAAAGGAAAATTTGGTAGTCGAGGATGATTGGAATATTTGAAAGAAAATTCATGAACAAAGTGTATGAATATATTGACTCAATTGAGAATGATTGGGAACAAAAGTACTTTGAAGTAGTTTTGAGTGACACTTGGGTGCCCAACCTATTGCATTTCAGTTACAACTTTGTAAAACACCCACTATTATCCCAATAAAAAAATTATGGTTCCCATTAACTAAATGCAGAGATGAAATGAACCATGAAAAATTGTATACAACTAACAGAAATTTTGGTAAACATGGATGAAACCAATTAAGAATAGACACAACAACATATAAATAATAAAAAAAATTAGAATAAAATTCACAACAAATTATATCATCATTTAACAGAAATAACATAATGAATAAGAAGACTTGTCTTTTAAAATATGCAACCAGTTACAAGGTATAGACATTCAGCCCAGCTATAAAATTTCTACTCCAGTTATGAATAACAAGTCACCCCTAATATTGGGCTATGAATCCACAAGAAGAAGGTAGTTCCTAAGGATAGTTATTGTCCCATCACAAGGCGATAATTCCTATGGCCATTCCAATACATCACCTCTCTTTACCCTCAACCTACACAACACAAGGAATTTGATACCCTTATCTACCACTCATTCCCTCAATCTATCCCACTTCCCTCCAGTGTTGTAGCATAGGCTGGCCAAGAAATATTTGTACTGGGGACTCTAGGAATTTACAACTACAATAGAAAAAACTCTTAGTAACTAACTCACATTCTCTTGTGTAATTTTCTTCCATAGGAAATATCACTTTACAATCCTAACAACCTACTTCTTCAGGAATTTAAAAGCTCCAAGACATGTCCACAAAACCCACTATTGCTATCTACTATCTCCCAACACTCACACACTTTTCCTCTTCTTCTCCAAACCGCAAAAAGTACATTCTCCTGCCATTCAAATTTTATTTCAACTATGCAAGTTGAATCTCACATTCCCCAATGTTGGTTTCACTCAACCCCATGCTCTCAATAAATATGTGAGGTAACATTTCCCGCCAACCTTCTTACATGTATTCAATTATTGGGGATTTGTCACACTCAAAAGGGAAAATATAAGATTCATACAAAAATGTTTTTAGAAAGATGATTTGGGATTAATAGGCATGTATAATCCCTCCCATTGGACCCCCTTTCTTATGGAAATGTATCCCCCATCACTTCATATATATCCATCTACAACTAGTAATACATTTTATTTTATTATTTGTGATATACAATGCTCACATATTACATTACTTGGCCTATGTACATACATTACTAAACTTGGCATTAAAAATAAGGATGTCAGAAATTTAATTACAAGAAAAAATGATTTATATGAACTAACTTATTGATAGTTGTCAACTACAATAAGAGAGATTTCTTTCAATTCCAATTGTAGTTTTCTAGGTTTTTACAAATTGTCTAGAATGTCCTCTAAAATGTATGTTGAGTTTTCAAATGTCATGTGATATGTATGATGATTAATTTTTTGAAAGGATGACTAAATCCACTAATTGAGGGTAAATTGGTTGAAGGATCGATCAATTGTATGATTATAATCCAAATAAATAAGTTGAATAAGTACTATGCACAAGTTGTAGAACAAAAAATAATAGTTAATTTCATGAAATCAACATCAATGAAGAGACAACACCATAATATCAATATTAAATCTTAATGTTTGTTAAGATCAATAGTTTATACAAGATATTTACATTGATATACAATGAGGTGCATATAAATGCATGTTGGTGTGATAAGTCATAACGTTTACGAAGGGAATTGACTTATCATCATTACAACCTAATTTTTGGTTACATACAATGACTATTATTAAATAAATATCATAACAATTGTGACATCCCCTAATTAAGGTAGCTAGAGAGGTAGTGGGGGGG
>SNQJ01S0113812.1:15003-34884 GCA_010110895.2 Picea sitchensis | reverse complement strand
GTCTTTCTATTATAAGGATGAGGACACAAAGAACTATGAGAAATATTTTCACATCATAAAAGGATCAATCCATTCTAGATAGATTATTTTGGCAACTTTTTGTTCATAATATTCTTGACTTGAGCTTCTTTTGTTTTTACTTTTAGCTGTATTCATATTTGCTTGATTTGGTTGGTATGTAAATGGAGCATTGAATTTCATTAGGTAACTATGTATATAAATGTCTTGATTCTAGCATTCTACAAATTCTATAATTTTGGTGAGGATATGATAACTTGTAAGTTTATTTTTCTTAATAAATATTTTCATCATTCACTTATGTCATCATGTTGATATATAATATTTTGTATTTACTTATGTGTTAACATGTTTTGTTTGATATACGATCTCATTAGTGGAAAATAATGGACCTTCATTTATAAATAAATTTGTAGATGTCACATTGTTATTGAATTGTTCTTTGATGTTGATTTTTAGATGTAATTCATTTGCTAAAAATTCCTTAGTAAAGACATTTGGAATTTCTATTTTAATTAGTTTCCTTATCCATATTTTAGGTATAAACCTCATGAAAATTCGTGGATTCAACTAGATTGATTAAGGTTTCCTTATCAAAAATATGTTTCTTCATTTTTATTTGTGTTTTCTTTTTGTTCAATAATTTTTTGAATTCCTTAGTAGACTTAGTAGAGACATTAGGAATTTCTATTTTAATTGGTTTCCTTATCCATATTTTAGGTATAAACCTCATTAAAATTGGTGGATTCAACTAGATTGATTAAGGTTTCCTTATCAAAAATATGTTTCTTCATTTTTATTTGTGTTTTTTTTTCAATAATTTTTTGAATTCTGATTAGGAATTTCTATTTTAATTGGTTTCCTTATCCATATTTTAGGTATAAACCTCATTAAAATTGGTGGATTCAACTAGATTGATTAAGGTTTCCTTATCAAAAATATGTTTCTTCATTTTTATTTGTGTTTTTTTTTCAATAATTTTTTGAATTCTGATTAGGAATTTCTATTTTAATTGGTTTCCTTATCCATATTTTAGGTATAAACCTCATTAAAATTGGTGGATTCAACTAGATTGATTAAGGTTTCCTTATCAAAAATATGTTTCTTCATTTTTATTTGTGTTTTTTTTCAATAATTTTTTGAATTTTGTTAGATATTTATTATGATTTTTCAAGCAAACAATTTCTTCACTATTGTTAAATAGGCATTTACTAATATGTTCACTTTCTTTTTATTATTATTTTATTTTTTCTTATTTGTATGGTTCAAGTAGTTTTTTCTAGAAACATCGTCATTTCATATGCCATCCAATTATGCATACCATTACATCATATTATAACCTTTTCATACATCATTAATATTGGTCAAAACATCAATTAACCATTTTGGGGATGCAATATATCTTTTAGATTTTGTACGTATTCCATGGTTTGTGAGGTGCACAATATTCCTTTATATTTTCTCCACACCATTTAGTAAAACCCTTGTCAACTACAAATCCCTCTTTAAAAAAAGTTAACTCGTAGCTCATATATGCACATGTTATTCTTTGGGAGGCGTAGAATGTAAATGTGTTGGCAAAAAATAATCCTCATAATTAACCAACCAACTAGGAGAGAGAAGACATATATAAGCATAAAATAAATGACAATCACACATAGTATATAGATATTTTAACTTGGAAATTATTAATCGAGAAAACCAATGAGCATATTACTCTTTTGTTGTCTTATTCTTTTATTCTTATGAGTATATATGCACATGTTATTCTTTGGGAGGTGTAGAATGTAAATGTGTTGGCAAAAAATAATCCTCATAATTAACCAACCAACTAGGAGAGAGAAGACATATATAAGCATAAAATAAATGACAATCACATATAGTATATAGATATTTTAACTTGGAAATTATTAATCGGGAAAACCAATGAGTATATTACTCTTTTGTTGTCTTATTATTTTATTGATTAAAGAGTTAAATGAATAACCTTGTTCTATAAGTAAGACATAATCATCATCCTACTCTCTTCATTTACATGAAAGAAACCCTGTAGCCAATTCGGCTTGCATCTACATGACCTTCACGATTCTTCTCAAGATTCATCAACATCAACATATTACAATTACAACATTCCTTATTTATATCTACTACAAAATGAAAACCATAGATCATGGTGCCCAAAAATATTCATATATCCATGTAGATGATTGGGAAAAATAATGTGAACCTATAGATTTAGTTACCATTAACTACTAGTTAGCTACCAGTCAACCTTTAGTCAATCTTCATTCAACTCCCACACAATATCCTATTGACCTCATGTTGAATGCAATTTCAAATTTCAATTAGATCACTTTTACCTTGAATTAGCCATTGACTCAAATTATCCATCACCTCGACTAGCCAATCAGGTGACTGTTTGGGCCACTAGGATGGGACCACCCCTTACTTCACCATTAAACATGAGAACATTTAGGATATTGTCACTAACTTCTATCATAAACTTCCCTCTTTAGTCTTTTTGAGAAGGGATCTTCCTAATAAAAAATTAGTATGTTAATTTCGTGAGTTAGTTACCTTGTAAACAACCCTTGTTATTTTGTTTGACTAGGGCACTCCATTATTACTGTTAGTATATTAGTTTGTGTCAGACATTATTGTTATAAGAAAATCTCTCCAGTATCACTAAGAATAGAACTCCAGAAAAGGGTGCCCCTCTCTTACTGAATGAATCTTGATAGTCATTTTTTGTTTAGCCTCATTGTCTTCTTGAGAGTTCTCTATGTTTTTTTGTAGTTTAATGTAAACTTTATTTTTTGTTCTCTAGTGTGAATTGTGTTGTTGTGTCTATTTTTCTAGTTTAATTTCATATCAATTGATATCAGAGCCCGGATCCCAACCAACTTCTTCTCAACCACAAGATTCAGAGGAGAGGCCATCCACTAAAATTTTATCTTGGAGTTTGATGTCCTTCTCAAGAATTTCAGTGAAACCACTTCAAGGCTTCGAGTGAACCCTCTTTAGGGATTCCATTGTTTCATATGTCTGGAGGTTCCATCATGCATCTCTTTAATAGTCACTATGCCCTCTTCAGGTTTACTACACACAACCCTTTTCATGGTTTCTAGTGCATCCTCAATGCACCCAGGGTCCAATTGGCTCTCGACACAACATCTTGTCCTAGATAAACTCAATGGCGAATGAAATAATGTCACCATGAAAGGATCCATCCACATACATTTCCTCTTCCAATTTCACAACACCCATTCAATATTTTGCCATGGTTCTACATGAGTTACTTCATTTGTGGTAGCGCCAAGCTCCAACACACATGCAACTCGATATGCACTTCCAATTGCCTAAGTTTTTAGGTCAAATGAATTGTGAGACTGTCGAATATTAACTTCACAGTATTTTCACCTACTTCATGGCATGTCCCGAGATGGTTGAAGATATAATACTTCATATCATTAGCCTATAATTTGATGGCATTGCGCAAACTTGGTGGGACACTTAGTGAGAGAATTTTTCCTTGGTCATAGACATAAGAGAACTGGTTGATCCAATGCAACCAAACATTAGAACATGGGATGGATTTTTTAGGCTCTTAGAGATCAATTCTATCCCCCAAACTATCGACAACTTCACCTCGCCTGGTGGTTGTAGCTCTGACAACTGACCAATTAGTTTTTCCATGATTACATCGATGTCTTATGTAAATTATGCATGAAGATACACATCACAAATCCATAAGAGATATTGATTATCAAGTTTAATTTAGTTTTATTTCTAAGTATCCCTAGTGAAGTGAATTTGTTCAGAATTCCTTGCTTGAAAAAGGATTTTTTTCAATCCTTGGTCATGTAATGTAAATTTGTACCTAAAATCCACTCTTCCCAAGATCGAACAGGTCCCTCTAGTACTGGTAATTCGCCTACTACCCCCTCTTATGTCCCACATACATAACCCACCTCATCTCGTAATGCGCCTTGGTGTTTATTTCACAAAGTTGATTTGCATTCTTTTGCATATTTCCATGTACTTAAGAATTTGTGCACCAACAAAACTTTGTTTCCAAAGGTCACTCAGACAAATTCCCCTCCACCTCCTATAGTTTTTTCCCTCAATAATCCTATTGAAGTAGACCCATCCCTCATATTATGACTTCTAATGAACCCGACACCTCTGTTGTTCCCGTGTTTACTCATAATTTCCAAATTAAACATGAATTCACCACCCTCATCATGGACAATGGAAGCCGAAATAACCTTGTGTCCTAGGACCTAGTAAAATGCCTCAAATTCCCCACCATTCCACACCCAAACCCATACCATCTTGGCTAGGTACAAAAGGGAGGCCTTCACCTCATATTTTCTTAGTTTTTTGTGGTCTCCTTCGTTATTTTCCCATTCCGGGATAGTGTGACATGTAATATCTCCCCTCTTGATTGTGTTGACTTGTTACTAGGAATTCCATACCAACAGTTCTGACAGACTGTTTACCATGCCAAATATCACCAATACCACCTGCAACTTGAATGGCGCACCTATGTTATCACATATTTCTCTCTTAAATTAACCCCACCCATTATTGAAACTGGAACTCTTAAGCAAGTGAGTATCAATAAATGCATATATTTATTGTTCATTTGCCCCATTAAACATGATAATTTGACCAATCATACACCTATGGACATGGTCCCTCGTCTCCAAGAATTTGAATATGTATTCACATATCCCATAAGACATCTATTGAGCATTCCATTGATCTCATACCTAGTGTCTCTTTACCTAATTCTCCTTCCTATTGAATAGGTCTTTGAGAAGTTGCTGAAATAGAAAAACAAATTTTCCAACTTATGGAATCATGCCAAATTAAACCTGCATTGTTTCCTTGTGCATACCCCACCTTTATTATTCCCAAGAAAAAAATCTGAGTGGAACCTAGTGACTTACTATCATTCCCTCAATAAAGCCATTATGGAAAACCGCTACGCCATAACTCGGATTGAGGATTTGTTGGACCACTGATAAGGGGCTTGCTTCTTCACCAAGACGGACTTGACAATAGGGTATCATCAAGTTCGTATGCAGGAGAAAGACACCTGGAAGACAACATTCAAGACCAAATTTAGGATTTCTGAGTGGCTCATAATGACATTTGGGATGACAAATGCGTCAACCACATTCATGCATCTAATTAATGATATTTTCATACCTCACATGTGTAAGTTTGTAGTAATTTATTTGGGTGATATTTTGATATTCATTAAATCTTATAAAGAGAATCTACAACATCTACACAACATACTTGAGTTGTTGTGGGAACATAAGCGACAGGTAAAGGGAAAAAAGTCCTTCTTTGGATAGACTTCCATACAATATTTGGGATTCATATTCAATACAAAAGGAGTGTTTCCTAATCCCTCTTGGTTATAGGAATTGAAACAATGACCGATTCCCTCAGGTGTACATGACCTCAAAATTTTCATGGGAGGAATTAATTTCTATAGGAAATTATTCTCTCACTTCTCCCAACTTCCTCGTCCTCTATACCAATTGTCCCATAAAGTCAAATTTCTTTGGAATAGAGATGATGAGAGCCAATTTGAAATATTGAATAAACCCTTATGCTATGCCCCTATTATATGGTTTCCATACATGAATCATCCCTTTGATATTAATATGGATGCCTCTCAATTCACCATCTGGGTTTTACTTAAACATGGAGTTTTTTCAGTAGCATACCACTCTGAGATGCTTGATAAGGAAAAAATAAACTAAAACACATATGACGAGGAATTATACATCTTGGTAAAAGAACTAAAACAATGGCACCATTACATTCCTAGGAAAGAGACAATCCTTCATACAGGCCATCACCTATTGATATTCATGAATTCATAGAGTAAAATGCAGAAACAATGCCATTTAAGCTGGACATCGTAAATTCAATAGTTCTCCCTAGTCATTAAATATAGGAAGGGTAGCTCCAACAAGATGGATGACTTGTTAATTCGCCCCCCTATGTAGATTAGACACATTTTAAAGGTGTGTTTTGCAACTTATCATACCTGGAATGACATGTATGCTACAGATCCATGCTTTGGTGAAGTCTAGAAAGATTTTCGACAACCAACTTTTTGGACTACATGATCTGTGACGATTGGCTCTACAAAATAAATCAATAATGGGTGACACAGACAGAGGATCCTCTTATTCTAATCCAAGAATCACACACCTATTCATGTGGGGGGGATTTTTGCATAACCAAGACCATTCTCAATCTCTAGTGCCATTTCTATTGGCCTTCCTTCCCACAGAAGTGGAAATATTCATCCCCGCATGTTATCTCTATTCATGAAATATTCAAGTGTCCTACATGGTCTTTATCAATATTTAGCAGTGCATTCCATTCCATGAGAATCCATTTACATGGACTTTGTGAGTGGTCTCCCTACAAATCTCCACAAGCACAATTCTATTTGGGTCATAGCGTGTCATGTTTCTAAGATGGATTTGTTTCTCCTCTATCATAAAACTACCTATGTTGCAGAGACCCTTTACCTCTTCTTCCATCATGTGAGGTCTCACTTAAGTTTTCCCAATAATATTATTTCTAATCGAGAATCTAGCTTCCTCAGTACTTTCTAGTGTACTCTTTGGTCCTCGCTTTGCTGCCAACTTTGTTTTTCCAATGCATTCCACCCCCATATTGACGAGAGGTTATCAATAATACTCTAGTCCACTCACTTCAGAACTATTTTTCCAAAAACAAATAGTGTGACTCTTATCTGCACATAATTTAGCATAACTACAATTGGGAAACACATTCATCCACTAGTTTCTCACCCTTAGAGGTTTGTATTGGATTTCAGCCCCTTCCACCCTTAGAGATTCCCCTCACTCTCACATCATAGGGGTCTGTGCACCAACAATAGGAGAAACACTCATCACACAACTTCATTCACAACATAGACCAATTACATTCATAGGTAGTAGCTACTTTGCAAGTAACACAAGATCACACAAAATAGAGGAACGATAAACGTTACATGCCCTTGGTATTTTAGACAAGAGATCACATGTGGATGTTGTTGTAAAAGCATCACGTCAAATGTCACCAACATAAACTCTATCCACTCCATTATGGCCCATACTGAGTTCTAGAAAGAATTGGAGAGAATGCATATCAAGTGGACTTCCCAACACAAGTCAAAATCAATGATGTTCTCAATGTAAGAAATATCAAGTTGTTCAATCCATGGCTCCTAGAAGAAGCAGTCACAATACATCATATGGTGGAAAATATCCTATATTTTCAACCTCCTCACCTCGCACATACCATTATGGATTTCAAGACCTCCACCACTCGCTAGCAACAATATGTTTCCCATCTTGTGGGGAGAAAGGATCAGACACTAGCGTAGGCCAAGTGGATGTCTACAACGACCTTACAACACTCCTTCTGCCACTTTCTTGCAAAAGCATGGATGCTTCCAAATATAAAGAGGGAGGAATTGGGCCACTAAGAAGGGAAAAATCCTTCCTTAGCTAGTCAACATGAGAACATTTTGCAGATTGCGAGTAACTTCTATTGTAAACTTACCTTTCCAGTCTTGCTGAGCAAGGCACTTCTTAATAAATAATTAGTATGTTAGTTGCCTCAGTTAATTACTTTGTGAACAACCCTTGCGAGTATAGTTGAGCTTGGCACACCATAATTACTGTTTCTCATTCAGTAGAGTCCTCCAGAAATAAAGAAGCAACTTCCTTACAAATACTAAGGAAAAATTCATCTAGTCTAATAAATGGCACCCCTCTCCTATTGAATAAATTTTTATGGTCATTTTCTTTTTAACCTTGTTGTCTTCTTGAGAATTCTCTCCATTTCTATGTTGTGTAGTGCACTGTTTGTTTTATGTTCTCTAATGTGCATTGGGTTAGTGTGTCTAGTTTTCAGGTTGCATTTCATATCATTATTCATTTACTATAAAGCATATAAGAACCCCAAAAATTTTAGACCTTCTCTATCAAATATATTCAGTAATGTCCTTTATTTTGTATTTTTTTATGCATTATGAAGTCACAAAGTCACATTAATTCATTAATTAATTGGGAGAATTCACATGGAAACTACATTTAGATACAGGTTATAATATTCACCTACATACAAAGGTCATGGGGATGCATTCTCTATAGAAGAGAAAAGGTAAAGCGTTTCTATCAAAATTTCAATAGATATAAAAGATACGCTATTTTTGTCTACCTTGTGGTCAATCACAAGTGAATTTTCTCATACAACCATTTTGTATTTATATTGAGAACACAAGGAGGAAAATGACTCTCGCATAAAGAGATCACACACTACCTTTCTACAACAAGTCTCTTCATGTGTTTATTGTACGCATTTTGTTTTCCACTCGTTCTATAAATTATGTTTCATTTTCCCTTAAGATATTGTATTGGAGTTCCGTTTAAACCAATAAACCCTTAGTTTAGAGCGTGTTTTTTCTCCTTTTATGATTTAAAGTATGTGATAGTTCTTCAATGTCTACTTTCCATCCTTCATTTTAGTTTGTCTATTCTTAGTTTAAAAAAAAAAAACTAAGAAATGGTTGTTTGGTATACCTATTGTCCAAAACATGCCCAATGAATTGGGAACCCTACTAGGGAATTATATCCACAAATATTACTCTTTATTGTGTGCGCACCTTACTTTATTTTAGTAATTAGTGGCATTATTATTTTAGTTTTATTTTCTATAATAGGCCTTTTTTTTTATGTAATTGTACAAGTTTATGCATTGTTCTAGTTTGTTGGTTCTATTCTAAGTATCTATGCACTACTGTACCCATTCTTAAATATCTATACATTTCTTGAGGTTGTTTTTCTATGTTTCTAAGAGGATCTTATATGTTTGGAAAGAAACACTTTCATTTCTAATTTTAAAGTTCCTTTTTCTTAGTTGTTTTGTTTCATCTCAACATGAATTCAAAAGTTTGGTTTGTTATTTTTTTAATATTTAAGTTGTTTTAAATGTTAAAGAAAATTTTGATAAAGAAAAAAATCATTAATTTTATTACTTTCTAAATTTATTTTAACTTTCCTCATCTGCAACTTTATTTGGAAACTCAATCATAACATTCTATCTATAATTAATTCACAAAATTTGTGCACATATCTCAAACCTAAACCATATTCATAATTTCACTGCGCCAAGCTCACCCTCTTACAATCATCTTACAATCAGTAGTTTAACTCATTAACAAACTAAATCCCTCATTTGAGGAACACAAATAATATTTTATTTATGTTATGATTTTGGGGATAGACATTCACCACGATGACTTACATATGATACATAGTTTTTTTTCATTTATGTTATTTGATAATCCTTTATAATGGTTGTGGTCAAAACCTATTTGTCAATGAAATGCACTCTTGGGTTTCAATAATGAGGTCGAGTTTGGTAGTTTAATAGATCCTTCCTAATTATTTTAAGTTATATTTTAACCATTTTCTTGGGTTAAGGAGGCACTTGAGGAAAATATGCCCCTAGCACCCTTTACTATAATTGACTTTTTCATATGTTCACTAACTCTTTTAGTGGACTTCATGACCATGCATTGAGAATCATTGGAAGGCCTTGTTTATATACATAGTTTGAGAAGATGATTATCTACATCTTAGGATAATGTTTTTTTATTCCCATGGGATGAAGAGTGATATTGCATCTATATGGAATTTTATGTGTATTTCACACGTGAACAGGTGAACCTTGTACTCTATCCTAAATGATAAAGAACATTTTGTATTGTCCTAGAAGATGTACCACAAGTCAACTAGAGTCGTTGATATATTAAAGGATCAGAGGTAGGCAGATCCAGACTTTTGAGTGGAGGATGATGGTCAATTATCCTTGGAGACCCTGAGTTAAGGTACTCCGATGAGAAAGGCCCCTTTAATGTCTCCAAACATTTTTTTTTTTTTAAATCACATATTTTTGTAAGTTATTTCTAGTATTATTGTGTTTCTTATTAAGATGGAATTGAGCATATTTTAAAAGCATTTTATGATATGATACAATTCATTAATAAATGTCATACTTTTCAGTAATAATTTAAAGACTTTAATTTACTGATTGTCTAATATCATTTTGGACTTTAATTTACTGATTGTCTAATATCATTTTGCCTTTCACTAGAAAGGCCCTTCAATCCTCTTTGGGCACTCATTAACTAAGAAGTATAATTTATCATTCATTTTGTTAGATTATGAGTAATGAGACACATTAATCAATAGTAGTATTGTTACATTTGTTTTATATAATTAGTTGGTAGGAACCAATTGGATACTCTATTCCATATGAAACTATTTAATTTGTTTTAAATGATTTCACCCATGAATAAAAGAACACATTTACCCTACACTTAACATCATAAGGTTATATATATATATATATATATAAATTTTATATAAACCACATTATTGTTTATATTTCATAATCAATTAGATTATGGAAACGCTGTTCTTTTTCCATAGCCTAATTATCAATCAAACATATGATTTATATATGTAATCGATTCTTTCAAAAGTATCCTAAGTTTTTTTTCCCAAATGTTTAATCTACCTCTCCAACGTTTTGATCCTCCATTGGCTCATATTTATGGTCACGTCAACTTCATTTATGAGGTGATAATGGATCAAATCGATATGTGGTACTGGATCAAATCGATATCCAAATCCCCACATCAGTATGAACTTGTACTGTATTAATAACCCAAGCCAAGTCATAGCTTCGTAGGTGAGTACCATGGATGTCATCCTCTGCTTCAATTCGACGGAGAGTATAAATTTCATATGTCATTAACATAGAGGCTTATTAACTAAAACCGATCGTTCAACTACTAGTTGAGTTCACATTCAAACTTCGCACCAATAATGACTACCTACTACTCACTATCGGTACTATGGGATTTAATTACTCTTGTCTTAGGTTAATACACTTTTCTTAACTAAGTCACTCTCATGAGGCGAGTGTCGTGCCAAAACTCCGATCCCTCTCTTCCCACAGAGGTTCTGTTTGTAAATTCATTCAAGGTCATGACGTTACCAGTTTTCGGATCAGAGGTTACTCATCCATCCTAGGTTCTTCATGTGTTTTAATATGCAAAAATAGTTTTAATATATACAAGAATTTCATTTCAGTCTATTGTTTAATTGAGTTTGTCAATTGATATTTTTATCATTGTAACAAGAACAAATATGCACGGTTGGTCTTTGAGCCAATCGAAAAAGCTCCCTTGCAAAACACAGAGTTATCTTTGAAATATCGAGACAAGATCTCATTGGTATCATTAACGCATTATAACCCTTGATTATTTTTGATGCACTTACGACTAACCTTCATCTCATCATGATAATAATTTATCATTCTTTTAATCATAGGAAAGAAATGTCAATAATCCAAAGGAGAATCTCAAAATCCTTCGAGGGTTTCTTCCGGATTTCATTTACATGTAAACGTTTAACCCGTGTGCTCTCTTTGCTTTTTGTGTTAATATTACTCTATCATTCAAGATGATAACATTATTTGTGATATTTGCAGAGTAAACTCCTTGATATTCATGGGTAAAACCCTACCAAGAAACCTTCCTATGGTTACAGAAGGGCGGGAGGACCGTCAGCTAGGGTTGTATCCCATAAAGAAAAATGAAGGTAAATATGTTTTATTATGTTTCTCTTCTGTCCAAGCCCATAGAGAAACCACGTCATATTCCCCTGAACTAGACTTATCGGATGTCGCCTTTAGCTTATGCGTTTACAATGGTTCGAAACCCAACTTTGTTAATAGGAGTAATTTCGCTCCTGCACAACAAGGGTTTGTTTGTATTATCAACAATACTTTTAAGTATTGTTTCCTTTAACTTATGTGTCATCTTCTCTTTTAGTAGGTCCATGAAGTTACAATTAGTTTGATAGTCATATTCTCTTTAACATATATATTAAATATATAGTAACACTCTCGGTTGATATTTGATGACTCTTTCTTTATTTTTAAAATAGGGTCATCATTTTTCTCTTTTAGTCGGTCAATGAAGTTACAATTAGTTTGATAGTCATATTCTCTGTAACATATATATTAAATATATAGTAACACTCTCGGTTGATATTTGATGACTCTTTCTTGATTTTTAAAATAGGGTCATCATTCTCTTGTGATGTATTTGTCAACAATAATCATTCTGAACTTATTCTCTCTTTATTTTTAAGAGAAAATATCTAGTTCTTTTCTCTGTATAATAAATAATTCATTTTAAAAAGATATTACTTCAAGTTTTTTTTTTATATATTTTTATATGAATAAATACATCTTATAATTATAAGAGTAGTATATCTATCATTATCAATATTAGTCATTAGAAATGATTATGATTAAAAAAAAACACTATTATTTTCTTGAATACAAAAATGCTATTAATATAATTTTCTATATTTACTAGATAGGTTTCAAATCCACACTGGTTTCATAAGCTAGCTAATTAATATATAATGTAATCTAAAACAAGAGATTAGAATTTCTTGAATATTTTTCTTGTTTACACCACTATGTACAAGGTTATTAACTATTACTTATATGATTCATTACTATGCCTACTTCAAGTTTTCTTTTCAATAAATACCAGTAATTACATTAGAATATCTTTAATGTTTTTTCACACATCTTACCAATAAACATGGTATATTTATTGTAATATAAATAATAAGCAAATTATATTTCTTTGTTTAATTCAAACTGAAATATTCTCACCTAAGGGTTATTATAACCATTAATAATCATTAGCAACAATAAAATTAAAATACAGATAAAGAAGCATATTTGAAGCAAGGCAAAATCAGGAGAGAATCTAGTTCCTCCTTACCATAGATGAGAACAAACAGACTACTTGCTCCTATCACCCCAAGATTAATTTTGTATTCTATATGAACTGGAAATTTCATAACTTACTATTTCTTAGAACCATCAAGTTCAAGTCCTGCACAAGTACTCAACAACGTTTTGCATCCTCTATACTTCTCTCCACTTCTCTCCTCTTGTGTTAAGAAGAAGAAATAATAACTTTCCTAGGTATTTTTTTTTTCAAGTTAGACTCATCCCTAAATCTAGGGAGTCTTGGCCTAACTTATTGCTAGCTTGTTCCCTCACCTCCCACATATTTGGGAGTAGGTTTAAGCTTGTCCTCATAGACAATATTTAGTCTCGTGGTTTTTGTAATTTTTTCACTTTCACATGGAATACAAAATTAATCTTTTATAACTAGATTCTCTCATCAATTTGTCTTATTAAGATAATATTTACACAAATATTTTTCATCATCCAATGTTTATGATGATTTTATTTTCCCAACACAACAATCCTAAAATCACAATTATACCAAATTATTGAAATATTTAAAATGGAGGCATATTACACCCCAAGGGACAATCTGGATTGTTGATTGGAGTAGAGGTGAGATCAATTCTCAGTCGTCGATCTTCGTACTGTCTCGTTTATGTGAGGTTAAGAGGGAAGGTGACATATTGTTGATGTCATGCTCACAAGGAATGTTTACGTACCTGAGGGTCAAATGTGGAAGCCTGTAATTGGTTGAAGGAATTGGGAGTGGGTCTATGTCGAGCTTAGACCTTTGAATGGGAACTTTATTTATCGAGCATAGGATTTTTCGGTGGAGAGATCTCCACCATTGATCAGATATTAGGTTGTGGGAATGCTTGCACATGGGGTTGATGAGGGACTTCGAGGGTAGAAATCTAAGAACAAAACCAATCTGATAGATCTATCGGAGTGTCTGTAGGAAAGGATCTGGACCATCAGATTCAAAGTAGTTATTTTCTTGAGAGTTTGGTACTCAAAGTAACTTAGGATGCTACGGTGTACACACTCCTGAGGGGAAATTTTGATCGTAGATTAGGTAGAGTCTGAAAAGAGACCTCGATCGTTGGATATATGATCCTTCCCAAAGGGAAATAAAGGAGTACGATGACATCATAATGATATGTCATACTTGCATGGAAACTTATCTATCCCTTAGGATGATGCATGGCGATAATCGATTGGCAGATGGGTCGAGCGTCCACCTTGTTGGGAGATAAGGACATTAAAACTATACTTTAGTTAAGGTCTCAAGAGGGTGATGTGGATAGTGCCACGTGTCAAGCATAGAAGGTCCCATTTGGCGTAGTGATTTGGCACCTATAGGTGATCTTCAGTGATAAATATGGATGCCATGTGTCAAGTGTTGATGGTGCCACATGTCATGCATAAATGACGCCATGTGTCAATAGGATTTGGCACACATAGGTGAAAATAAGAGAAAATATGTGTCGCTCATCGAAGTTTGAAAGGTGAGAAAGACTATGTGGTGGTTAAGAACGATGATGAGGATGAAGGAATTGAGGATGTAATGATATTTGTTGAGCAATGTTGGTTCATAGTTAATCTCCACCGTATATTTCTGAAGAATCCSTTATAGGTTATATAATGGATGGYGATGTCACAAGTGACATTGCATGCCAACACATCTGAAGGAYGAAAGGTTTTTGCACTTGTTTTGTTATAAGGTCAAAGGTGGGCCATGATGGGTGTATACCAATTGATGGTCATTTGTAATCACCAACCATCATATCTACAGGTAGAGAGGTTGAGACTGYTCATCATAGATTTAAGGGTTGGAAATTATATGTGTTGGCTAATAATGTTGACGACGATGGAGGCATCGGTAAAGGGATGAGGATTGTTGGATCTACAGGCTAGTGAATCTGGTCCATTGATCGAGGGGTAATATCGTTGAAGCACAAAAGAATGGAAGAGTGTGAATTAATCATTATTTCCTTTAGAATTTATGACTCAATTAGAATCATTAGATGAGTGACACGAGGACCATGGGATTTAGAATAAGATCGACTAAAATATCATCATCAAAACTTTTAGATGGGTATTTGCGACCCATGGAAATAAAATCCCGATGATGACAATGAATAGAGGTTATGTGGGATTGGAACTAGGGTTCAATGAACCATGTGCACAAAGCCACATTAGATCCATGGTTGTTCCACATAGATTGACACTTTGGATATGTACCCATGTGGATGCCACATGTCAATGAGGTGGTATTAGCCAATGAGGTCCTAGAAATTTGTAAATCCATAACTTTTGATCGAGATCTTGGTTTTGATCATGATGAGAGTCACTCAAAATATATTGACGACCAGAAGACAATGGTACACTTGAGAAGTGGTTTCAAGACGATTGGGGAAAATAAAATTTTTAATACCCCATCTATAAAACTGGTACTTAGGGGGTTGGGTGTGTTACATAGTTGTATGCGAGAAGAGTTCAAAAACTTTTCCTTGATGGGAMAAAGATTGATCAAGGGACCGATATATTAAATCTAGGATAGGCCTATTGGATAAATCTTTTATGTGCTAAAATCTTGTTTATTATCTACAAAATTTCTCTAAGAAGAAGGACTTCKTATTTAGAATCTTGTTTTGGGATTTAGTGCAATATAATAATTGATGTCGCTTGATGAATTGAAAGTTTCTCTTACAAGAGTGACAATRTRATGGTAGGCATTCATGGTTGAATATGTAAAGTGGAASAATCTTGTTAAGGGCTACCTAGGTTCAAAAGAATGAATAAACTAGTGAMTGTAATGTTACTTGTAAGCATTGGTGATTACTGTTCATATAAGGGCTAAGAACYTTATGGAKATATTCCTTTTGGTTAAAGGAATTTGATATGGATTGATAGCATCTTTAGCGGTATTAATTACTGCTTAAATAAAATAATAAACTATATATATRTGTGTGTGTGTGTGTGTGTGTGTGTGTAAGAGAGGTAAATGATATGAACATGAGCAASTTATGAGCTTAGGGTTTTATTAAATAAAATGTATAATCATATTAACCTAAGGGCTTGTCTATGGATATTAAGGCAACATAATACAATTGAAATACTTTTTWAATTTAGGAATGAGAAAAATGATTAGTGCAGAGAAATAAGKTGGAATGGATATGGTAAAGACTGAACATACAAGTAACGTGCAAATAGGTTTATTATAGTCTGTGATTAGATATAAAATTTTGTATGGTAATAAATCATATGGCTAGTAATGATTTGATTATAGCATCCTAAGTAAAATGTTGATGATAAATGATTTTTATTTCCTTATTAAGATAAAGTTGTAATGTTGAAAGAAATACTAAAATAAAGTCTTGTCAAGGAAGTGTTGGAGCATTTCCAGATGACCAATATCTTAGATTGATATCCAAAGGTCGAAAATGACGACCAGATAGGTATGGTTGGGTATACTCAAATAGAAGAAAGAAGGAATTTAGGAAAAAAATTCCTTTATAAAGGTATGTTGACCAAAGTGAATTGAAGCATGAAGAGAGACTAGAATTGTTAACTTTATTCCTTAGGTAGTGCTGCAATTACTTACTTATGTTTCTGACCTGTGAAAGGATTGTATAATGGAAAAGTAAGAATGAATTAATGTTGGGTGTTTCCATGACAGAAGGAAACACAAATATGATCATTTCTATGAGACTAGTCATGTGAATAACTATAAATCCTCATTAGAAAAGACTAATATAAGAAAAAATTTAATCAATATATATGATTAATATGGTAATGTACAAGTGGTGCACATGTACGATATATATGTATAATTATATGTATACTAAAGGCATGCTATGATTGCTTGAGTAAGAGGATAGTAAGGAAAAGAGTGTGCTTTCCTTGACTATACAATGTCATGGATGAATGGTTGACCCTATGTTGGAGTGTCTCAGTACCTTGTCTCAATAATATTTTGGGGAAGTATGCAACTCCTGAGAGAAAGATAATATGAAATTTTAAGAGATAAATGAGAAAAAGTGACCTTTTACTGGTTGATATCTTGTAAAGAGACAACAAAATTAAGATTTTAATTGGTGAGACTAGTCATGCAAGTGACTAAAGCATCTCAATAAGACTAGATGAAGTTAATATAAATGTGAATGACAAGGTAAAACGGTGCAATTGACACACATACATATATGTAGATGTACATAAACATGCTTAAAAAGTATAACATGATTTCTTTGTCAAGAAGGAGGTGAGGAAAGATGTGTACTTTCAAAATCTGAATAATTCCATGGAGGCATGATTGACCATATGTAGAAGATTCTGAACTATTCGGTTTAAATAATATCTTGAGGGGCTATGCCACTCCTTAGAGAAAGAGATAATATGAAATTTTGAAATGAAAATGATCATGACTACTGTGTTGATTAAAATAGAAGGCAGGGAGAGAATGCCTTTGAGAATCTCATGAGCTAATCATGAGTTAAATAATTTTAAACAAATATGCATATGAAATTGTAAAGGTTGTTGGGTGTGGACAAACAAAATATGCTAATGCATGTGATTAAGTGCATGAAAAAAAATCTTGAAACAAATCTGTTAACATAAGAGTGCTTATTTGAATGTAATTTTGAAATGCATAATAAGAATGCAAGATTATATTCCTTATGGCATATTGGGAAAGAATATGAAAATGAAAAAGATGAAGATGAATCGAGATTGAGGTCATCTTAGATAATCATGGATATGCAATAAGGAAGTTGCATGATAAGGAGGTTCCATGTGGAGGAACTATGTGAGAAATCTATCACAAGAACAAAGTCATAATCTTGATGACTATTGGAAAATTATAAAATAAACTACAAATTCTATTTGAACAAGAATCTCGAATTACATTTTAAAATATCGTGCATGAGTGAACTATATGAAAATGAATGTTGACAACTTTAATTTCTAATGGTAATGTGCATAACACATAGGTTCATAATTCATCATGAACTAAAATATTGTTGTTGTAGCATGTTAATTTATCTAGAAAGGTCAAGATCAACTTCACTAAAACTGTCAAAGGAAGAGAGCAAGCAAATCCCAGAAGGGATAGATTGCATAAGAAAGTAAGGAAAAAAGGGAGGAATACTTTCTCATTCTAAGACTTTGAGTTTATTAACATAGTTTATATTTGTAATCCTTAAAAGAAGCAACTGTGAAAACAAGTACAACTCGTGAAAGGAAAATGAACAAATGAGTATGAGCTTGGTTAAAACCATGAATGTGCAAATGAAGTGAGTCCTTGGGAATAGTTCATTCAAGGTGAAAGTATCATGATTATGCAAAGGAGTTGGAAAGAGAGAAGATTCCCTTAACCATTTTATTTTTATCTAATGTGTTTTTATGGGATGTGAAGTTGATGTGTCATTGTGTGTGAATGTTTTAGCATGGGAATGCTAATAACTATGTGACTGTGAAGACAACTAAAATATTTTTATGTTTACACTCAGGAAAACATTAAGCATAGTGTCAGGGAGTGAATTTATCTATGCTAGAAAAAATTTGAAAATGTTTATTTATTTTAATTCTATGGTACATACATTTTTGTTTAACATGACAACTAATCTAATTGTGAATGTGGTGATGTATGTCATGTGTATAAAAATATACAAGTTTTTGGGGAGGACAACTATCAATGATGGACAACCTCAGATAGAGGATAATTATAAGAATGTTGTTGATAGAAAAAATGTTGAAGGGACTTAGGAGTCCCCATGAAGCACCACTAACGAGGTAATATCAAAGAAGGTGTTGGCAGCTAGAATAGGTATAAAAGTGTTCATGCTTATGTCGCATAAGGTTTGAAAGGGATTGGGTAAGAATCCCTTCTGAAATATTTTAATGATATATAATTGAATTTGAGTGGAGGTTGGATTCCATTGATACCCAGGCATAGTATTATTGAGGAAAGGAACCTAAAGTATAGAGAAAAGAAACTCTAGTAGTCGAGGATGATTGAAACTTTGCAAGAAAATTCATGAACAAAGTGTCATGAATATATTGACCCAATTGAGAATGATTGGGAACAAAAGTACTCTTAAGTAGCACATTGATTGAATGTATTGAGAAATACATGTTGGCACGAGAAGGAAGATAATGGACTTCCCATTATGGAAGGAGGGCCTTCAAATATTTTATAGAGTTATAATAATGGTAGAAAGAGGAATTGGGTGGCCATGAATGTTATTACCCTAGTTACTAGTGAAGAAAGAATGCTCGAATTCATATTTGAGGCTATGATTAGCTCAAAGCAGAAAGAAAAACCCTGTTGTAATAATGAATGTGGATAGATAATCCATGTGGTGATAATTTGGTTGAGTCCCAACACAACATGGCAAGAGTTCCTAAAATGAAAAAGTAGTAATATAAAATAACTACAAGGGTGCAATGTGTGTGAATGAGACCATGAATATTCGCACAATAGTTAAGTTCATATGATGAAATGATTACACATAGAAGATATTGGTACGGTAAAATAATGCTTGAATAAGGAATGGTAAATTATTTATTTTTTCTTTATATCATTGAATAGATGAATTTGATGCAATTGTTAGACTTCACAAGTTAAGAATTGTTTGTGATGCCATTGTAAATTTAAAATGAGAATATATATGCATGAGAAACTAATAGTTTGTTTGGCTATGTAAAGATTTAATTGCAGGAATGAGGGTCTTGGAAATGACAATATTATAAGCCCATTAGGAATACCAATGCATGTTGGTTGCAAAGAGAAAAAATATTATGAGAAGGAAATCTCATGCTTTTGAACTTTGGTTCCAATATAGAACATATCTGAAAATGAAATGAAATTGTGAATTTGAAATCTGTGGGTAACGGATTTAGGGAAGAAATATTGAATGAAAATTAACGAAAATATCTCACAAATTTTTGTATGCATGTGAA